>CAUYPK010097366.1:0-23097 GCA_963574355.1 Loris lydekkerianus | reverse complement strand
GAAGAACTAGTACCTATATTACTAAACCTCTTCCAAAATGTAGAAACATGAGAATAATAATACCTAATAATGCATATGTGATAGGCATTTCATCAATGTCATATTTCACTACTAAAACCTATATTCCTTAAACAAAAATATTTAGTCCTAGAGTAAAGTGAAGAAAACTTTAGAGGAAAAAAAAAAATTTCATACATTGTCACTGTTGTCCTAAATTGTATTTTTGATTATATTTTACTTAAGTATGTTTAAACATGCTTATAATCACTCATTATAATACATGAAACAAAACGTCACACTATACACAAATAAAAATATATATACTTAAAACTATTCAAAATAATGTAATGTGACAGATGCTGTTATATTATTTTTCTGAACTAGACTATCTATGTGGGTTTAATCATAAAAACAAAATTTATGTAGGCATTTGTTTGAATTTTTGTCAGCTTGTGTATTTGTGATGTTGAGCCTGATGGATCATTCCTTGAATCATACCTATCATTGTAGTCATTTTTCCTTTTATAAAAATAACTAATTTAAATAATAATTCATTGTGTTAATGGACATATTCTTATAGCAATCCACACAAAAATTAACACTAAAAATACTTTTAAAATAGAATTTCATAAATAATTCTTCATTGTTTATTAGAGGTTAGTCCTCATGAGCTGTTGCAAGTTGCGATATGTAAAGATGATGCATCTGCACGGGGCAGGCCTGGTGCTTTGTCACATGTGGTTTTCTTGGAACCCAGTGTGTGCATACTATGTGTCCTGTGATGATTTAATCACTTGACTGCATTCTGTACTTGAGCAGCTATAAAACTTTTGTAAGTTTGTACCATGTGTTGTGATGTCATTTACTGTTCATTTGTATTGAAAAAAACCATTTGTATATTAAATCTGCTTCTGTTCTTTTCTCATTAGCCTGTGACAATTAATGTAGAACATTATTCCACTGCACTGTCACTTTCATGATGTCAAAACATTCTAGGTTTATTAAGTAAATTATGAAGCTAAACTCCAACTCTATGAAAATATCTTTCCATTGTAGCTGATCACTGTAAAAGAGAAGTTTTGTCTTTATAATTAGTAAAAGAATTCAGCGAGAGTACAATAGCAGACATGTGATGATCGCTGTCTCAGTAACATTAGGAAATGATCACCTAAAGCTAGCCAGATATGGGTGGAGTAGATGGGATCATTGGTACCAGGGTGACTGTAAACTCACAGACACCCCTCACCAGTGAAATCTTGTGGCAGTATTAGGTTATATGATAGTCTACTAGATGATTCAGAATGTTCTGTCCTTCTATATTTTGAAACTGATAATCATGCTGAAAATATAAAATTAAAAACAGAAAATTTGTTATTGTAGATCTTGTTGACTTTTCCTAATGCTGCCACAGACTCTCATGGGTCAGTAGACACAGCAAATTAACACATTCAATGCCAAGAGCACACATTTATTGGAGAGCACACAATAGGTTAATAATGTTGAGCCTTTCATATTCTACGAATGCTTTCTCCCTTGTGATCTTTATTTAATTTGATTATGACTGAGACAGGTATTTAGTTACATCTTCTTGAACGGTTTTCTAGACTAGGATTATCAGAGCCATATTCTATGATGTAGGACATGCCAGGCTCTTGTCTAGGCTTTTCTCTATGTGTCGGAGATCACCCCAAACTACTTCAGGAAAAGTTTTCCCCTGACTATAGAGACTTCTGTGACCTGCTTCTATGGGAAGAAAAGTGGCCTTCAATTCAAACGAGCATCCTTGTAACAATTTTTCATGCTCACAAGAGAATATCAAACCTTAGATCAGCTTGGTTGGCTGCTGGGTCTTATGTTTCTGCACTAACTGAAAGCAGGAAAGTGCATGCTGCTGGTCAGGGAGCCCCAAAGTGAGCTCTTGGAATTCCTAGACACACAAGAAAAGTTCAGGTGAGGAAAAATAGCATCCATGCAGAAATTCTTTTTTGTTGTTGTTGTTGTAGTCGTCATTGTTGTCCCAACTGGCCCGGGCCAGATTTGAACCCACCAGCCTCAGTGTATGTGGTCAGCTGGTCAGCGCCCTACCCACTGAGCTATGGGCACCACCCATGGAGAAATTCTTAAAGGGACTACAACCCATCTATTTTTTACAGGTGAACTGTTCATAATCCTTTTCTGTCTCAGCACACATGAAAGATGATATTTATCTACAGAACATACTCTCATGCATAAATGCAGACTTTGAAGAAAGCAAGAAAGAAAGATAAAACATTGTAGTACTACCTCATGGCCTCAATAACCCTAAATGGTACACAGGATGGTAGGTGGTATTTTGACCATTTTCCAGAGAAGAAAACTGAAGCTCAGAGAGGTTAGGTAGCAGTTACTAAGGAGCAGCTACCTGATTTAGCATAGTTTTTTGCTCTGGTCCCTAATTATTTCAGCCCATTTTAAGGAGGATTATCATAATCTTTCATAAAAGAATTATTCAAAGAAAGTCAAGTATTGTTTCAGAGATGGACTTGTGCAGAAAACTACACCAGGGTTTGTGGCTTTTGTAGAGGCACATGTGGATTTGACTACTTCTTACCTCTCATTTCAGACCCTAAGGTGAAAACTATGGATGCAGCCCAGATTCAGACTAAGAGTCTATTCATGCTCAAGAGAGCTGAAATCTGTTCATCTGGTTTTTATTTTCCTAAAGTTAAAAACATTAGGATGGCATTGAGAAAACACGATAAAATGCAAATGAGAGAAAAAAAGATGACAAGATAGTTGGATCATTTAAAAGACCCAGGTTAATAAACACAGTTGACATATAAACACATTTTAGGTACAAATTGGATTTAAGAAAAGCCACTGGAGAAGGCTGTTTGTTATTATCTTTTATCTTTTCCAGCTCCTTCAATAGTACTGGCTACATGGCAAATATTGTTCATCAGTTATATGCATTAGCTCCCTTGAAGCTCACAGCACACTAGTGAGGATGGTGTCGCTGACTCCTTCTTCATGAGACTGGCATGCTGAGAGTTTGTGTACATTGTTCAGCATCATCATACATCTATAAGTGGTGGAGGCAAAGGTCAAACCTAGATAGTTGGCCCCAGTGTACATCTCATCTCCATTACCCTCTTTGGCCTCCTTCCCTACTCACTGGCTGGACTTGGGCAAACCAATTACTGCAAGTGAGACCACTTCTGTTCACTCTCCTTTCTTCCATTGGAAGAGTTGAGGTGGTTATAAATCCACAATTACCAGCATGTCTCTCACATCCTCCAATTTCAGAGGACCCTACAGAAACAGAAAGACCTTTCCTATGTCTTTGATAAAATTCTATAGGAAAACCAGAATCTAGATAACCCTGAAGCATAACAAGAAAACAAAACAATGATAATAATAAGAAAAAACACCAAGTGCTTACTCATGGTGATCACTAGGATAAGTCCATTAGAAAAATCAATCCATTCATCCTCTTAATAGCACTCTAGAGTAGGTGTTGTCATTAGTCCTATTATATGAATAATTAAAGAAAGGGCACAAGGCTTGGGAACCAGGCTGATGGTGACTGCATCATTGTTGCAAGTATATGGAAAAATTTAGATATAAATAGATAACTTTAAGGATAAGGATACTTATTTCAATAGCTGAATAGCACTACCTAAGCCATTTATATTTAGGCCAAGTACATCTTGTGATTTCCGTATTGAATATTTGTGAAATTATAGGCTGATACTGAGAGAGTGATGGGAAAGTAGGGTGTGGCAAGGAGTCTGTTTTCTTTTTTTTGGTATGATCTTATGGAAGAAGACAGGAGCAGGTGTACATTTAGCCAGCATTTAACATTGCTGTGTGCTGGCTTCTGGAAGGGAGTGCAGCGTGCAGCTCTGGGACTCTCTTGTGACACCTGCAGTGTCTTGGTCAGAAGGAGATGTGAAGCAAATAGTGGTGCTCACAGAGAGGAAAGATGGTGGCTCAGCCCCAGGCTGATGAGAGCAAAGGAAGGAGGAACTTCTCCCAAGAGCTTAGCTGGCAGGAGTCTCTGGTTCTCAAGTTAGCTTCTACTTTCAACTGCCTGCTTCCTCCTCTCAGCCACGCTCTGTCCTGGCACCCACAGTCCCCTCCCTCTGGACCCACTTCCCTGAGTTCCAGGATCCCTAGGATGCTGATATTTGGAGCCTGGAGAAATCCTGATCCTCTGCAGTGGTTGGGGCCGGGGTTTGGATTTGTGTCCTAGACATCCCAGAACACATTTGTTATTATCATCATCATTACCATCATCATAAACTATTGAGACACCAGGATACCTAGTACTATGCAGCAGGTATTTACAGCCAGACTTTTGTAGGTGAACTTTAACTCCAAACCTCAATTGTACAACTTCCCCCACCCCATACCAACATGGATTCATTATTCTAAATAACTTCGTTCATGAGAACATTCAGAAGACAACCTGTTCACAATTTGGGCACTCTCAGCCCAGTAACTCATCATTGCCTTCTCTGTATCCTGTGTTCCTTTTTATGATCACCAGAGCATGGTGATGTTTAGTCTCTCACTATACCAGAGAAAGCTCAGAGCAGTGGGCTTGTCCTTGGCTTATGACACCCATGGTTAGCGGAGGGCACTGCAAAGAAAAACACGAGCTGCGCTCCACATTCTGTGTTGCTTTTTTCTTTCCCTTTGATGTCTGCAAAACAATCTGATAAAACAAAGTATACAATAAGCACTTGATGCTGAATATAAAGTTTACCATTACGTTTTATTATATATTCAGTGTCTGAAACTGGAATTGGCTTCTCTAAACAACAGCTGTGATGAAGGGGCAGCTGTTTTGGAGCAGAAATGGCTTTGAACTGGGAGTTATGGTCCTATGGCTGAGTCCCAGATCTGCCCCTGGCCTCATTAAGCCAGCTATTGGACTCTTCTGATGGTCAGTTTTAACATCTGAAAAATGGGAATAATTTTGTTCCATCAGGGTGGAAATTATATAATTATATATCTGTATCTATTTCTATAGCAATAGAATAATGCTTTGTAAACTACTGAGTGAATAAGAACTCTGAAGATTGTTAAGTTGGAGAGCTTTAAACTCTTTGGTACCTCTTCTGTTTTTTGTCCTGTCCATGTATACATACATACCGTCTCCCCTTCTCCCTCTGCTCCTCTCCCTTCTTCACCCCCACCCTTCCATCTTCAGGGTATGCAAATAAAATGAAGACCCCTCTGCACAAATAGAGCTTTGCAAAACTTTAGGCACAGGTTTGGAGAAAATACAAATTGTTGGTAATGCCATAAAAAGCCACATAATGATAATAATAATAATAATAATAATAATAATAATAATTGCATTGTGGGGATACCAAGAAAACATCTCCTTAAAAATACCATCAGCATGCAGGATTCAGTTTGAGGCATCTCCTTTCAGAACAAATGAACAGAGCAGCAATGAGAGGAACTCCAGGAGAGAGCACCAAGATGATTAAACCCATAGAAGAATCCAGTTATCTGGGTAGATTAAAGAAAATGGATAAGTCATTGAAGCCATTGCCAAGATGGGAAATAATTACAGTCTGCAAAAATTTCAAAGGTAAAAAAGCAAAGGAAGGAGAGGAACTATTTAACTTGATCCAGAAACAATGCATAACAACAGGCAGAAATGAGACAAAATGGACTTTGTGGAAGTGATTTTGGCAATTAGGAGGATCCCAAAGATTTAAAGACAGGCAGGGATTCTGCAGAGCAGTGACATAAGAAGATCCATTAAAAGTCTTCATCAAAAGGTCCCCACCCCTCATGCACAGGACAGCCCTCTCTTTCTCAGAAACTTCACTGGACCTAAGAGTCAGTGGACTTGATTATTCTTATACTTATTTCCAAAACTATGCATTTCACAACATTGAAGCCTCATTTTTCCAAGGGAGATGTAAATACATGATTGCTCAGAGTCACCATCTTCTGGGGTATGGAAAACATTCATTCATTCATTTAAGAAGTATTCACTGAGCACTTGCCAGGAGCCAGGCATAGTACTAGATACTTCATTTATGCCACGATGTACAACATTCAAAATTTTTATGTTGTTTTCCTTGATGATACTAAATAAATCTCATCTTTGATCTTGTCCATATTTATCCATTATTCAAAAATAATAGTAAACTCCCTGAGGGTAGAGATTGGACGCAGAGCATTTTTCCCTTACAGCAGTCACACTCTTGCACGGATTATATATACAAATACTAAGTGTATCCTCCCTTTGCCCAGCATGGTGCCAAGATGAGGGGCAGGTCACAAAGTGTCTGATTTCTAGAGCAAAATTGTTCTTAGTGCCCCAGAATGTCATAAGCCCCTAATCTTAGAGTCACACACATGCCAGGAAAGGATATTCATTTAAATGTGTAAATGCATTTTTTTTCTAGGATAAATAGTCAAATCCTAAAGGAGCAAACAGTGCCAGAGCCAAATATGCATGATGGAGACAATCCCGGGGCTATTCAGGTACAGACGTATCTAAATAACGAAAGACAGAGTCATTAGCGAGGCTGACATGAAGAGCGTTGGTTAAATACTGATGACATTCTAAGTAAGGACAGAAAATGGTGATGGATTTTTCTTGTCCTCTTTTCCTCATTTTATGTGCTTAAGACTTCGTCATTTCCAAGAGTTGATGAACTGTAAGCATTTATAATATGATAAATATCAGAAAAGAGACAGCATTAATTCTGTCTTTTAGTCCTGAAAAGACCAGCTAAGGAGGAGTTATGTTATTAGTACTTCCCACTCTATGCCAAATATCCACACATGTTCTCTACAGTATGTGCTTTAAATTACTTACTGAAATGGATGTTTGCCTTTACAAAGAAATAATAGTTTCCTCCTGTCTCTCAGTAACAAGAAAAATTTTCATCCTTACTGGGGTAAGATGAAAAAGCTAATCAGGATGGCAGTGTCTCGGAGTCTGCAGGTGCACACACCCGGATTCGCAGTGGGTTTGAATTACCTGGTGATATTTGAACTGCCCCTTTGTCTCTTCTTGTATGTTTGTTTAACACTTTGTTCAGCTTTGTTCTTAAGTAGTTTTGACAGCTTCTAACTAAGGAAAAACATGCTCTGGCTAACTGTTTGGGCCAAGGGTTTTAATGACTTAAAAATAATTTCACATTCACATGGTTTAAATGTAGCAATGTCTGGAGGTGGGAGAGGTCCAAAGTAGGAACAAAGGGAGGTCTACTGTGGAGGCTGGGCCAGTTTTTTGCAGAGAATTACAGTCTTCCCTGAAGTGAGCTTAGCATAGTCAGCCACCTACCCACTAATTAAAGAGTTATTGTTAGCCATTTACATATATTTGAAAAGAGATTTCTTCCAGGGAAGCAGAGCCCACATCAAAATCTTTTCATTCCCTAGGTGTTCACTGTCATACCTGGCACATAGTAGGCATGTTAAAACAAACAAACAAAAAGGTAAATTGCATTGCTTTCCTTGCTGCAGTGTAAGCAATGTGAGGCCAAATCTGTGACAGGACCTGGCGACCCGAGTGTTACTGTAGGTCCTCAACCAAGACTTGCTGAGTGATGAAAAGACCCAGCGACCTGTTTCTCATTCTACTCTGTGCCAACCCTTCGGAGGAGGAGTCAAAGAGTTAACAAGAGATGAAAAGAAGGATTGCTGAGCCGCAGTGCAGGGTTAGAGGACACAAATTTGTGGCAGAGCCAATCAGCATGTTTTCAAAAATATCTGTAACAAAATCTGGCAGCCTGGGAGACAGAGAAAAAGTGAAAGCAAAGAAAAACCCTCAAAATGGAACAAGAAACCAGACGGCGGCAGGGACTTTCCTGGGGTAAAGCTTTGTGCAGCGATGGAGTCACAATATCCCTTGTTTATCCTTCTGGTGTCCTGGATGGGGAAGTGGCTTCTCTTAGCATGATTCTAAGAATGCAAGGGACACTTCAAAGTGGCCATACGTTTTAATGTGACTATCGGTCTAGAATAAGCCTTCATCCATAGTTTATTTTAGGTTTGAGAGTTTCTGTCTCCCCTCAGCTACCCAGTTCTCATACCCTCTTTTTCATATGCAAAGTCACCACATAATTTGATAAAAAAAAATCAAGAAAATATTGAGAAGGAAAAAAAGAAAGCTGTTAACAATTATACCCAGGGATGCTTTATGATTCTTGTTGGGCCCTCAGCACTTTGGTCTCCATTGGCCCCTTTGCCCAGACAAAATAAATAACATAACATAACATAAAATAAAATAAAATAAATTATATTTTGTGACTAATGAATACAAGGTAGATTCATTATAACATATTCCCTTTTCTTATTTTTATTTTTCCCTTTCTGATTTTAAAAGAAATTAAAGTGAAAACACTTTTTTGGATCCTAAAATTATGGTGCACCTTGGGTGCTGTGCCCCTTTGTCCGTTGGAGCAGCTAGCTCTGATCACATCAGGATCGCTGGAAGAACACAAGTCTGCCTTTGGTGAGATCAGTGCACAGGTCATCATGAAGGCTGTGCTTAGCAGCAGGACGCCAGGTTCCTGGGCTTGGCTTCAGACCTATTCAGAAGCTAATGAATTACCTCAACTGTTATGATCTCAGGGGAGCGGGGAGCAATGTCAGGAATGACAGTTGAGAGTTAGCAGGGGAGAGGGTCCCACTGCCTGAGGCAGAGACTGGGTGTGGGGTGGTGTGAGCAGGAAAGCAGCGGTGGATTCCAGAGGGCTTTGCTAGGAGTCCCCTGAAACTGTGGAGGTGAGTCCGGGCTTCTCTCTGTGACATATGTCTTCTTCAGAGTGAGGCAGCAGCTCTGGGGCTCTGGCCTGGAGCTTCTTTGCTGGTTGAGGGGCTACAACTTGGTGGCGGCGACATTAGGTAATCCTGATTCTTGTTACAAAAAAACAAGAGCATGAGGCTTCTTCATTTCTCTGTAACGAAAGGTCGTCACCCTCTCATGGAGTTCTCAACCTGAGCTACATCTGAAGCGAGGATTGACTTGCTGCTCACCCAGCATCTGCAGTCTGGTATAGTTGGGTCACTTCTATTTTTCATTTTTCACATGTTTATGTAGCTGATTTCCCTAAGTTGTCTGTTAGCTTCTGGAGAAATCTAACTATATTCCAGTTTACAGTTGTTAGACCTAACTCTAATTAATCTCAAAGTCCAAACTCTTCATTCGTTCTTTCTTTTTTTTAAATTTTGATTTGACAAATAATAATTGTGTATACTTATGACATACAATATGATGTTTTGATCTAAACATTCTGAAAGGAATAAGTCAAACAATTAACATATCCAGAACTTCACATACATTTTGTTTTATGCTATAAATATTTACAATATGCTCTTTTAGCAATTTTGAAATATAATTAGGTTGTTATTAGCCATGGTTACCATGTTTTGGACTAGATCTTAAAAAGCGTGTTTCTCCTATCTACCTAAACTTTGCACTTTTGACGGACATCTCTTCTATGTCCCCAGACTTCCAGCTTCTGCTAGGTACCCTTCTATCCTCTACTTCTATGGGTTTGATATTCCTAGATTCTGCAAGTAAGTGAGATAACTTAGATCTGGGAAATCTAAGAGCTCGTCAGTGGCAGCACCAGGCTTTACGCTCTATTGGATCCCAGACAAATGTCCATTTTGTAATTTTATGTTAAACTCTTGTTATGAAATTTTATGTTCTCTGTCTGTTAAAGGCCTCATCATAGTCTTGGTGCTATCATCTAACCACTGTTCTCATCTTTCTTCCAGGAAATTCTATTGCTGTTATTGTGTAAAATGTTTTCATCCTTTATTCTTCTATAAGCCCCAACAATTTGAGAATCTTCACTGATGTTCCAAATCACACCCTTTACAAAACTTTCTCTAACTTCTTCAACTCTACTGGCCTTGATATCAGTGCTCTTCTGTCAACTTTCTACTTACCCCACTTTGGACTCATCTTCTAAGTTTGACTTCTCTTTCTTAGTACAATTAACTTATCTTCTATCTATTTTCTTCTCTCCCATCTCTTCAGCTGTTTTTCAGATTCATCATGGCTCCTGTCCTAAGTTCTATTTCAATTATCCCAGTTCTTCATCATCCTACAGTTTTACAAGACTTCTTCAGGCCCCAACATTCCATGACAATGACTTCCAATGTTCTTTGTAGCATACTACAATCACCCCCTGAAAGTGGCCTTAAATCATGACAAATCCCCAAATTGAGTCACCCCACCATTTGTACTATAGCATATACATTCACTCATCAGCAGCCAAACTTGGCCTGATAACTATGAGAAAGTTACCATCATGTCTGCTTACGCCTTGTTCTCTCCTCTCTCTTTTCAATATCTTACTCCTCAGAATCTCTGTATCTTATGCCTCCCTGAACTGCATATCCTTTTTCTCTCAAGGAAAAAAAAAATGTTCTAACATTTTTTTCTGCATTTTTGGTGCCTCAATCTCAACTGTGCTGTCCTCATTCTGAACAGATGACCTTACTTCCAACTTACTGAAAAAGCAGAGGCCATCTGGTACAACCTCCATAATCTTTCTTCTTCTCCATCTGTCACTTGCTTCACGTTCTGAAACTTTCTCTGATATCTTCATCTTTCCTTCTCTTTTCTCATCTTTCCATCTCCCCCCAAAACTTGGTTTTTAAAAATAATAGTTACTATGTATCAAGCTCTAAGCTAGATTTGATGTGCACTGCATGCCTTGTCATTGAGCAATAGATGGCTCAGACCACATCAGGAAACTGAGAATTTCCAAGATGGCAACACACCCAAGGTCACCAGCACAACCAAGGCTCTGGTCTCTTATGCTGGGTTTCTCCATCATCTTCATGATACACGAGTTTGCCCCTTTTCTAATCGTTTCTGCTTTCATAAATAAGCATAAAAGCATCAGATTTTCTAAACAAAATTGCTTTCATCTTGTTTTACAATCAACATATCATCGCACTATATTCTTTTTGCTATTAAATACCCTGGGGGGGGAAAAGTGTCCAATCATGGCTTCTATTTACTAAATTTTGTAATTCACAGAAAACTATCTCCTATCTCTAAATCCTGATGGTGAAATTAAATGGAATTTTCAGAGTCTTCTTCAACCTCTACTGAAGTATTTTGAGTTATTTTCAAATATCCCTGTCACTTGGCTGTCATTTTCTTCTCTCTTGGTTTCTATAGATGGGCAACATTCTACTTTTCTTCTCCCTCTTGCATTAATTTTTTGACTCTGTGATATTCTCTAACTCTAAAAAATAATTATTCCTCAAAAATCTACTCTTATCTTCTTTCATTTTCTCTTTCTGTACTTGTTTTTCTTGAGATATTATTTATATTCTTTCTTTGAATAGCTACTTCTATTCTAATACATTCCAAAATTATGACTTCTGCTTCTTCTTTTTTAAAAACATAGCCTCGAATTTTCAAATAATATCTCCCAAATATGCCCCTTTACTTGTTTTTCCTCTTTCTGTCCTCTTTACTTAAAAAACAAACAAACACAAAATCACCTTTAAACTCCATCCTTTTCCTCAGCTGTTACAACAAAACTGTGGCTAAATCCCTTTGATTAAAGTATCTGACAGAAGAAATAAAGGCCTAGGATCTCAGAAATTCATTTATACTCTTCTTAAAAAGTTGTTATTTACCATCTTCCCCCATATATATATATATATATATATATATTTAGATATTATGGGGGTATAAAAGTTTTGGTTATGTGAATTGCTTCTGATTAGTTTGAGTCAAAGTTATAAGTGTGCCCTCACCAAGATGGTGGGCATCATACCCGTTAGGTATAAATGTACTCCTCCCTTATCCCCCCTTCCATCTTCTTGATTTCCTTTGAGTTTTGCTCCGATATTTTGTGAACTGAAAATTGAGCTACAGCACGGTGGAATGGGAGTTCCTCTATGCAGGTACTTTACCCCACTGTCCAGGGTCTGGCAGACACTTGGAGAGAAGGTGCTGCAAAATTTACACATACACACACAGTATTTTGACCCATGAGAGATGATACCATATCAGCCCATAGTGAGGTTAACAGGTGCAATCCTGACCAGAATATTCAAGGCCTTTTATTTAGGATTTGGGGGGCAGGCACACACAAGGCAAAATGTGAGAAAGTAACAGTTTCATGTTTCAGTTAAACAAGAAGTCCTATCTCTGCAGAAGAAAGCTAATAGGCTGAAGGCTAGAGGAGCACTAAACTACAGATCAAAGAATACTTTGGGTAGGATTTAATAAGGGAAAGTTTCAGCTCACAGGTTAGATATTTACAGCTGCAGGGTAGTTATCAGTTCTTTTCTAGTGTTATTTATATCCTGTCTTTAAGCTGCAGATCTCTATCTAGACATTTCTCAGACTATTTTCTCATCTACTGTGAAGGACATTCCAAATTTTCCTCACTGCCTTAGATGTGCATCTCATTGTAGGGGCTGAGACTCAGAGCTATAACCTGCATGAATTCTCAGGGACTCCAGCCTACTCTAGCTTTTACCTACAATATGTGAACATGGGTGTTGATTGATTAGTTCCAATTTCATAATGAGTATGCATGGTGTTTGTTTTTCCATTCTTGTAATACTTCACTTAGAAAAATATTCTCCAGTCCCATCCATGTTAGAAAAGGTATTAGTTCACCATTTATTTTTATGCTGAGTTGTACTCCATGGTATAGATATAGAGCATTTTATTAATCCACATTTTATTAATCCATGTATTGATGGACACTTGGGTTGATTCAACATATCTGCAATTGCAATTGTGCTGCCATTATACATTTGAATGCATGTGTCTTTTTGATAAAATGACTTTTTTCCCTTTTGAGAACTACCCAATCATGGGATTGCTGGATAAAATGATAGTTCTACTTTTAGTTCCTTTGAGGTATCTTCATACAACTTTCCATAGAGATTTTACTAGTTTGCAGTCCAACCAAGATAATATAAGAGTTCCTTTTTCTTGTGTTAGGCTTTACCTAACACAAGCAAACAATGTAACCTAATTGTATGTACACTTATATTAATCTGAAATTAAAGGAAAAGAATCCCTTTCTCTCCACAGCCATACCAGCATCTGTTCTTTTGGAATTTTTTGTAAAAGCCATTCTTACTGGAGTTAGGTGTTACCTCATTGTGGTCTTGCTTTACATTTCTCTTATGATTAGAGACACTGCACATTTTTTTCATACATTTATTGGCCATTAGTCTATCTTCTTTTGAAAAACTTCCATTCATGTTTTCTCCACTTTTTAAAATAGGGTTCTTTAATTTTTTTTCCTTATTTGCTTGAGTTCTTTACAGATTTTGATTATCAGTTCTTTATCAGTTGCATAGCATGTAAATATTTTCTCCAATTCTACAGAATGCTTATTCACTCTATTGATCGTTTTCTTGGCTGTGCAGAAGCTTTTTTATTTAATGAGGTCCAATTTGTCAAGGTTTGTTGTTGTTATGATTGCCATTGGAATCTTCTTCATAAATTATTTGCCTACATCAACATCATAAGAATTTCTCCAACATTTTCTTCTACAATTTATATAGTTTTGTGCCTTCTATCATCCATCATGAATTAATTTTATGAGTGGTGCAGATCCTTTTTCAGTTTTCTACATGTGGATATTCAATATTCCCAGCACCATTTACTGAAAAGGGATTTTTCCCTAAGTGCGTATCGTCTGTTTTGTCAAAGACCAGATAGAAATATTAGGATAGTTTCATATCTGAGATTTCAGTTTGGATTCATTGGTTTATGTTTCTGTTCTTCTGCCAGACTCATGCTGTTTTGCTTACTATAGTCTTGTAGTATAATTTGAAGTCTGGTAGGGTGATGCCTCCCGATTTGTCTTTTTTTGCTTAAGGTTGCTCTGGCTATTCAGGATATTTTTGGTTCCAGAAGAAGCATAGAGTTATTTGTTTTTCTAGATCTGTGAGAAATGACATTGGCATTTCAATGAGGATTTCATTGAATCTGTAAATAACCTTAGGTAGTATAGACTTTTAACAATGTTGATTCTGCTGATCCATGAGCATGATGTATTTTTCTCTTGGATTACATCTTCTGTGATTTCCTCCCTCTATGACTCATAGTTCTCTCTGTATATGTTTTTGCTTCCTTGATTAAATATATTTCTAGGTATTATATTTTCTTTGTTGCTGTTGTGAAAGGTATTGAGTCTTTGATTGATTCTCAGCTTGACTGTTGGCATATAGGAATTAGTGTACAAATTTGTGTACCTTGATTTTGTAATACGAGACTCTGCTGAATTTATTTTTCAATTCCAGGAGTCTCTTGGCAGAATGTTTGGGGTTTTACAGATGTAAGATCATAAGTAAAGAGTGATAATTTGACCTCTTTTGTCCCTATTTGGATACTCTTCATTTCCTTCTCTTATCTGATCCCTCTGGCTATCGCTTCCAGCATTATGTTGAATAGAAGTAGTGACAGTGGGCAAGCTTGTCTAGTTCCATATCTAAGTGGGAATGGTTTCAATTTTTCCCTGTTCATTATGATGAAGGCTTTGGGTTTGTCATGTATGACTTTTATAATTTTGAGATATGTTTCCATCAAGGCCTGTTTTGTTAAGAGTTCTTCTCCTAAAAGGGTGCTAAATTTTGTCAAAAGCTTTCTCTGTATCTAATAAGATGATCATATGGTCTTTGTTTTTGCTTTTGTTTATGTAGCAAATAACATTTAAGATTTGTGTATGTTTTCTTGCATCCTGGGATGTCTACTTGATCATTGAGGATTATCTTTTTGATATGCTGCTGAATTTGGTGTGCTAGAATTTTATTGAGAAATTTTGCATCTATATTAATAGGAAATATTAACCTGGGTTTGTTTGTTTGTTTGTTTGTTTGTTTTGTCCTTTTCTAGCTTTAGTATCAAAGTGATATCAGCTTCACAGAACAAGTTTGGGAAGATTTCTTCCTTCTTGATGTTCTGATGTTTCTGAAGTACACATATTAGTTCTTCTTTGTACATCTGGTGAAATTCAGCTGTGAAACCATCCGGTCCAGGACTTTTATTCATTGAAAGATTTTTATTGCTGCTTCAAATTCTTTACCCAACATTGGTCTGTTTAGAATTTCTATTCCTTTATGACTAAGCCTAGACAGGTTGTGTGTTTCCAAGAATTTGTCCATTTTTTCAATATTTTCTAGTTTATGTGCAAAAAGATTTTTATAGTATTCAGAGATCTTGTTTTGTATCTTGTTTGATCTTGTTTTGTTTGTTTTCCAGGGTATATCTCCTTTTCCATTTCTGATTGATTTTATTAGGGTCATTTATTTCCTGCTTTTGGTTAATATATCTAGAGGTCTGTTGATTTTGTTTGTCCTTTCAAAGAATCAAATTTTTTTTTTGAGTGACACAATTAATATATTTCCAAAAAAAAATTATTTTTCTCTTGAAGTTTTATTGAGATTATAATTCACAAGGCATACACTTTATCTACTTAAAATGCACAATCCACTGGTTTTTCATATGTTCATAAAACTGTCCAATCATCACCACAATCAATTTTAGAACCTTTTCATCACCCAATAAAGAAACTCCATAACCATTATTAGTCATTCCTCATTTCTCTCTCCCACTTTCTATTCTTTCCCCCTACTTTTGGTCCCAGTCAAATAATTCTTTAGTTTTGTTTATATTTGTTTATTCTGTATATATTTTTTTACTCTTCCTATATAACTGCAATTGTATATTTTTTGACCAACATCTCCACATCCTTCCTAATTCTAACCACTCAAGCTTCAAATAACCCCACTCTGCTTTCTCCTTCTATAAGATTAGCTTTTCTAGATACCACATGTGAGTGAAACCATGAGGTGTTTATTTTTCTATTCTTGTCTTATGTCACTTGACACAGTGTTGTCTAAATCCATCCCTGTTGCTGCAAATACAGAATTTTGATACTTTTATGGGTAATGTATATTCCATTAAATATATGCATATATATCACATTTTCTTTGTTCATTTGCACATTTATGGACACTTAGGTTGATGCCATACCTTGCTTGTTGTAAATAGTGCTATGACAAACACGAGTTCAGATGCATTTTTAATACACACATATTTCAGGTTCTTTGGATATACAACTAGTAGTGAGACCCTAGAACCATATGGCAATTTGAATGTTAATATTTTGAGGAACCTCAATACTGTTTTCCACAGTGACTTCACAAATTTACATTCCCATTAACAGTGTGTAAGTGTTTCCCTTTCTAACACTTATCTTTTGCCTTTTTGATAATAGCTATTCTAACAGGTATGCTGCACAGAAGAAGCTTTTTAGTTTGAAGTAATCTCATTATTCAGTTTGGCTTTTGTTGCCTGTGCTTTTGAGGTCTTATCTAAGAAATTTTTGCCCATACCAATGTCATGAAGCATTTCCCCTATGTTTCCTTCAACTAGTTTTAGGGCTTATATTTAAGTATCTTATTCATTGTGAGTTTTGTTTCACATAATTGATAAGGGTCAAATTTAATTTTTCTGCATGTCAACGTCCAGTATCCTCAACAACATTTATTGAAAAGATTATTTTTTCCCCAATGTAAGTTCTTTACGACTTTGTTAATTTGACAAGTTTGACTGTAAATGCCTGGATTTATTTCTGGGCTCTATTCTGTTCCATTGGCCTATTTGTATGTTTTTGTGTAAATACCATACTGTTTTGATTATGATAGCTTTATGGCATATTCTGAAGTCTGATATAGTGTTATGGCTCCAAAAAAGAGCAAACTCTTTTTTGCTAAAGATTGTTTTGGGTATCTGAGGTCTTTTGTGGTTCTATTACTTTAAAGAACATTGTTGGTATTTGGATAGGGATGCAATGAGTCTATAGATCAGTTTGGATAGGATGGTCATTTTTAACATTAATTCTTCCAATCCATAAATATGGAGTATCCTTTTACTTATGTGTCTTCTTTAATTCCTGTGATCAGTGTTTTATAGTTTTCATTGTAGAGATTGTCTACTTCTTTGGTTAAATTTATCTCTAGGGTTTTTACAATTTTTAATAATATAAAGTTTATTTAATAAGCTAGCTATTATAAATGGAATTGTTTTCTTGATTTCATTTTTAGATAATTTGCTTTTAGTACATAGAAATGCTACTAACTTTTGTATGTTAGTTGCATGTTCTGCAACTTTCCTGACTTCATATTAGTTCTAATATGCTTTTATTTTTTTCTTTTTGTGTGATCTATAGGGTTCAATAGACTATCATAGTATTAGTAAACAGGGAAAATTTAAATTTATCTTTTCCAATAGGAAAATCTTTTATTTCTTTCTCTTGCACTGGCTAAGATGGCCAAATGTATGTTAAGTAGAAGTGATGATAATGGCCATTCTTGTTTTGTTCCAGATCTTTAAAAAAATTTTTTTTTCAATTTTTCAATATCATGCTAGCTATGAGTTTGTTACATGCAGACTTTATAAAGTTGAGGTACATTCCTTCTATACCTAGTTTGTTCAAAGTTCTTATCAGGAAGAAAAGTTGAATTTCTCAAATTCTTTTTGTGTATCCATTGAATTTGTCATATGGTTTTTGTTTTCCATTTTGTTAATGTAATGAACTATGTTTATTGGTTTGCATTTGTTGAACCATCCTTGCATTCCTGAGATACATTCCATTTGATCATGGTCAATAATTTTTTACTCTGTGTTTTGTTAAATTTGTCTTTTAGTGTTTTGTTGCAGGTTTTGGCTTAGTGATTTCTTTGAGGTCATTGCTGTTTTATTATGTCCTTGTTATGTTTTGGTATCAGGGATAATGCTGGCCTTATAGAATGAGTTTAAAAGAATTCCTTCTTCTTTAATATTTTGGAATGGTTTGAGAAAAATTAGTGCTAGTTCTTTCGATGTTTGATAAAAGTCAGCACTGAAGGCATAGGATACTGAGCTTCTCATTGATGGGAGACTTTGTTCAGATTTTCTATTTCTTCAGCATTTCATGTTGGTAGGATGTAGCATGTGTTGGTAGCATGTGTCCAGGATATGTCTATTTCTTCTATATTATCCCATCTATTGCATATAATTTTTGTTATAGTCCCATTATCCTTTGTATTTCTGACACATCAGTTGTAATGTCTCCTTTTAATCTCTGATTTCATTTATTGGGGTCTTCTCACTATTTTCTTACTCTATCTATGGGTTTATCTTGTGCTATAATTCTAATGATAGGGAGTTCCTCCATCTATGAAGCAGTTTATTAAATTTGTGGACAAATATATCTATTAGACATTCCTGTTCATGTGATGAGCATCCCCTTTGAAAAAGGTAAAATCAGTCTTAATCAATTAAACCTTTTGGCAACCACAGAATCTCATATTTGTCTTTTCACATAGTTTTCCTAAAATGTGTTTTTAGAATATCTCATCATTCCAATGGACTTCCTATAAATGAGCTGCAGTTTTTTGAAGTGCCTTTGAAATTTTTAAGTTACATACAGAACTTCATGTTTTTAGCTTTAGGTTGTATTTTTTTTTATTTTTTTTACTCTCCCATTATTATTCTCTCATCAAAAATTTTTAATTTTTAAATTATTTTATTTCCAGAACTTTTCTCTCCAACTTTATACTCCTTTGAAAGGGGTAATTATACTGCTATTTCTAAAAATGTAGAACAATCTAGACCCTTGCATAATACCACTGGAAATAGCCAATCAAAAATGATAATTTCCCTAAAGAACATCATCTTGGACTTGTAATTTTGAAAGCCTACTTATATCAGAGTATTATTTTTCAACACTAGTTTGTTTTAGTTACTGGAGAAATTTAAAAATGAGAAATTTCCAGAAACTGGAAATCAGGTAAATTTAACCATCAAAGTTAAAATTCTCAAATTCCCTTTCATTTAAAATATTTTTTTAATTTACAAAACATTAAGTGCTTTATTCACATCCTGCCTCTAACATTCCTTTCAAGCATAGAAGTTTCCACTCATTTTTAAAGACAGAACACTCTAAAATGTAGCAGAAAGAAGTGCTCTTTGCAACTTTCATGAACCCTGGAACATTAACAATTTTTTCTTACTTAAGTGAAAAGATCTACTATGTCTTTATAGTTATAAATTCACATCTCAACATCTTTTACTTTTATTCTTGGTATCTAGGCATGTTGCATAAGAAGTTTAGTAATGCTTACCTCACATTGTTTTAATAAGCATACATGATAATATGAAATACGCTTAGTCTGACACATTAAAACTACTTAGCAAGTTTAAATTTCATTGTTTGCCTGTCCATGCTTTCTTAATCCTAAATTTTGCTCCTTTGCTGTGAACTGCCTGTTGCAAATGATTTTCAGATCAGTTTTGGCTTTAATTTCAGTCTCAGAGCAACTTTACAATACCCTATCTTTCTTAAAGTCTCTTTAAAATTTTGTTTTCTATTGGCAAAATATCTTTCTAAATTTAAATGAATACTGGCTATAAGTTCCTAAAATTAACATGACCAAGACCCAATCAATTATTATGTTATTTATATACAATAAAAAAAAGGTGCATAGTGTTTTCTGTTTGTAATTTTCATCATCAAGATTAAGAAAACTCTCATGAACCCAGTAAAATTCTTCATGTCTCTTTGTAGTAAGTTCTTCTTCTCCCAGCTCATGGCACTGACCCAGTTACCAAGCAACCAGTTATCTGATCTTACCTGCTATAGAATATTTTGCCTATTCTATTAATAGAATTTTATGTGAAAGGGATTCTACAGTGAGTAATTCTTCATATCTGTCTTCTTTCATGCAGCACAATGGAGCACATTATAAGGATATTCATTTTTATTGCTACATAGTATTCCCTTTTATGATCATACTATAGCGGTTTATATATTTGACTGTGTATAGACATTTGATTTGTTTGCAGTTTTGAGATGTTATGAAAAAAGTTGCTATACTTATTCATATCCATGTATTTTTGTAGAAATGCACTTCCTTTCAGATAAGTAATTGAATAAGTTGAACCATTGTATCATAAAGTAAATGTATGTTTTTGAAATTTGCTTTCCAAAGTGGTAGTTACACCATTTTGCACTACCACCATCAACATGAGAATTCCAAATAACACTTACCAAAAATTGTTATTCAGATATTTTTCTTTTAACCATTGTGATAGTTATGTAGATATAACTGATTATAGTTTTAATTTTCCTTTTCTTGATTACCAATGATGTTGAATATTATTTATGTGCCTATTGACCATTTTTACATCTTCATGTCTTCTTTTCTGAAGTTTCTGATTAACTCTTTTGACCATTTGTATATTATCTTCCTATAATTGAACTGAAAAATCAATTTTCACATTTTTGATACAAATTATTTTGATACAAATTAAAAATCAATTTTCACATTTTTGATACAAATTATTTGTCAGTTATATGTATTATAGGTGTCAACTTAAAGGTTTCAGAAATTTTTTCTCTGATTTATTCTAAAATATTTAGCTTTTTATGTTTGGTTCTATAATCCATCTAGGGTTAATTTCTGTGTATGGTTTAAGAAAAGCATTGAGATTAATGAAATTAGGTAAAATATTTAAAACACAATTTTTAATCAAATAGTATGGGTCCTTTATATTTGTTATTTTGCTACAATGTTGTTTTGAATATTATAGGTTTTTGCACTTTTATTTGATTTCTCTTGCACATTTATAATTAGTTTGTCCATTTTTATTAAACAGCCTGCTATAATTTTTATGGTTTGTGATTAGGACTGTATAGAATATTTAAACCAATTTGGAAAAAAATGATAATTAAAAAGAAACAACTTTCTTCTAATTCACAAACTTTATAAGTCTCTTTTTATATTTAGGTTTCTTGATTACTCTCACCAATGCTTCGTAATTTTTAAAATGATGATGATTTTTTTTTATACATTTATCCCAGATAATTTCATGATTTGGTAGCCAAGGTAAATGGAATATTTAAAATCTAATTTTTAACATGTTCAGTGCTAATATATAGAAGTGAAATTAATTTTTGAAAACTGACTATCCATCTTGTCACTTTGCTAAATTCATTTATTACTTTTACAAACTTTTTTGTAGATTCTTAAAATGTTCTATATGTATAATGATGTCATCAATAAATAAATACAATTTTACTTCTTTATTTTTCATATACATACCTTTTATTTCCTTTTCTTGACTCATTTCATTAACTAGGAATTTTAGTAGTGAATACAATAAATGTGTTTATCAAACTTTCCTTGCCCAAATATTAAGGGAAATGTTCATTATTTCATGTGTAAATTTGATTATTGCTCTAGTTATTGTTTGTGTGTTTTACATTTAGTCTTTGTGTGTCTGAGTAAAAAGGTTCTCTCCCAACTTTGCTGAGAGATTTTATTATAAATGAGTTTTGAAAATCCTCAAAGGTTTACTATCTTTTGAGATCATCAAATATTTTATCTTCTTCATTTATAAAAATAGTGAAATGCTATGTATTGTTTGGCATTTAGACGTTAAAGTCATTTTGCAATGTTGAGAGAACTTCCTTTTGAAAGACTTCTAGATTTTATTTACTAGGAACATTTTAGATATTTTTGTGTTTATGTTGATATATATATATATATATTTTAATATACTTTTGCTTGGTGTTATCATTGGACTAATGCTGGACTCATAAATTTACCTGGGAAGTGTGCCCTCCTCCTCTATTTTCTGAGTTTCTGAAGTATTGGTATTATTTATTCCTTAAGTAATTCATAGAAATCACCAGTGAAGCCATCTGAACCTTGATTTTTCTGTGCAAGATTATAATTAAAAATAAAAGTAATTCTCTTTAGCCCTTAAATTCCTTTTTGTGTTAGCTTTGGTAATTTGTTTAAAGGAATAAGTTATTTCCATTTCATGCCCTAAAGTCTTTTATAATTTCCTCAGAATATATTATTACCGTTTGCAGGATCTCTCATTTTCTCTCCTCTTTTACTCTTGATTTTGACAAATATGTCTTTTTGTTTTACCTGAGAACTCCAGCTAAGCATTTATCAAATGTATTGATCATTTTAATAAGCCCAATTTTGGTTCCATTCATGTTTTATTATCTGCATGTTTTCCATTTTCCTGATTTTTGCTCTAAATCTTATTATCTTTTTTTTCCTTCTACTCAATTTGGGTTCAATTTATTATTTTTTTCTTAATATACAAGCCTAGATTTTTTTTTCTTATTTTTATTTTTTTGTTGTTGTTGTTGGAACCATCTTGTATTTATTATTTAAAAAAAAAAAAAAAAAAACAACCTTGGAAAGCAAATAAGATATACAAAAGAATAAATGAACTTAAGTATGTACAGAAAGTGCACTGAAGACATCTTAGCAGATTACTGGGTTAGGTCTTCCAATCATCTGGAGTGAGGAGTGTGTGCATGAGTGTAATGTACATGTGCATGCATTATTTCCAGCCACTTCAAACTTGTACACTTCCAGGGATGGGAAGTCATTGCCTGCCCAGCAGGTCACTTTAGCATTTTTCAGCTCTGATGGTTAGGATGGGATCCTAATAATATTGACCATTTGTCCTAGTTCTGAATTCTGAACCTACTCAGAGTTAATTTTTTTTTTAATTGTTAAATTATAGCTGTGTACATTAGTGCAATCGCCTATACCATTCTAAATTGCACCATAGATGTGGCCCCACCCATTACCCTCCCTCCATCCTAACCTCCCCCCACCCTTCCCCTTCCTTGGCCCTTTCCCCATAGTCTTGTGCTATAATTGGGTTACAGCCTTCATGTGAAAGCTATAATTTAGCTTCATAGTAGGGCTGAGTATATTGGATATTTTTTCTTCCATTCCTGAGATACTTCGCTAAGAAGAATATGTTCCAGCTTCATCCATGTAAACATGAAAGAGGTAAAGTCTCCATCTTTCTTTAAGGCTGCATAGCATTCCATGGTATACATGTACCACAATTTGCTAGTCCATTTGTGGGTTGATGGGCACTTGGGCTTCTTCCATGACTTAGCAATTATGAATTGGGCTGCAATAAATATTCTGGTACAGATGTCTTTGTTGTATTGTGACTTTTGGTCTTCTGGGTATAAACCTAGTAGAGGAATTACAGGATCGAATGGCAGGTCTATTTTTAGGTCTCTAAGTATTCTCCAA
>CAUYPK010097350.1:0-18596 GCA_963574355.1 Loris lydekkerianus | reverse complement strand
AAAAAAAAAAAGAAAGAAAGAAAGAAAAAGAAACGAAAAATGAAAAACACAGGCTTTAAGTCACTTGTTTTCCAATATTGGTTGTTTAAAGGGGGCCCTATAAAAACAAACACTGTCCCCTGCCCCAGAGATGATGGGAAGTGAGCAGTGGGCCTGCCCGCGGGCTCTTTGCCTGCTGGGCTTGAGAAGTCTGAACCCTGAGCTACACGGCCTGCTCAGGCCATAGCACAGACCCCACCCAGGGAGTGACAGCCACGCTGTGTCTATAGCCTGGCAGGTGGAGCTGACAGGGCTGGGAACCAAACATCTGATAGTGACAGATCCCAGGCCCGTCTTGGTGGCCTTCAGGAAGGAGGTAAGGACCAGCCTGTTGTCTGCCATGCTCAGCTCGCTGTCTTTGTCCTCCTCAGCCAGCGACAAGGCAATCAATAGCGGTTCTGGGTCAGCACATAACGGCAGAGTCATGTCCTGGGAGGCAGGCATGGCTTCCTGCCATGAGCTATCACAGCTCAGATACTTCAATGTTTATGAATCGTTCTGTTCACCATCTGCCTAAAGACAGGGCATGTGGCACACAGCATCATTGAATTCCCCCCTCCCCAGCTGTGGGCACTCCTCCATGAATTGCTGTACAACGTGGACACTGAGGTGCAAGGTGTGATGGAGTGTGTCCAGTCTCTAGGTGTGGGTTGGCCTGAAACACAGCATCCCTGGAAGGATCACCTCTGGAATATCAGGACTGGGTTGCAAATGGCAGTTACTAGTGCAAAGGTCCCATGGACCAACTCCTCTGGGAGCCCTGGGATTAATGAGTTCTTTGCAGCAAGACTTGTCAGAGCCTTAAAATCCATTATGGGTCTCCAGAAGACCTGCCACATTTGCACAGTTCCAAACTTCCATGACCGACTTCTGGGAGTAACTTGGAAGTTGGGGTCTAATAGACTATCAGTTGGGAAGCCCTGATCTCTAGGGTCTCAGATGTTACAGAAATTGCAGAAAAGGTCAGATTTATTTTTAGCTTCTCTGTGGTTCTCCTAGCAGCTGTTGGGGCTCCCACCCCCTTCTTCCCACAGCGGCCCTGCTCCGCCACTGTTTAGGACTTCTCCACTGGGAAGCCCCTCCCTGAGTAGCTGCCCTCCATCTGCCTCGTTGTCAACTTTCCTCCTGTGTCTCCTTGCCTTGGAGGCTGGCTCTGCCAACCAGTGACCCCCTAAGGCTACGGCTATGTCCACCAGCATCATGAAGGGGGGCTTCCCGACCCCTGCACCTGCTCCTGCCTTTCCAAGCCCACCACTGTGTAGCCTGCAGCCCAGAGATCATCTGTGAACCTGAGGGCTCAGGAATTCATAAGTCTGGCCTCTAGAAGAGGTGTCAGCAAATGTTTTCTGGAAGGGGGCAGAGAGGAAATATTTCCAGCTCTGCAGCCATGTAGTCTGGGGGTCTGGCCGTGTGGGCCAGGTGCACAGTGGGTAGGTAGGTGGGTGTGGCCTCTGGGTCATGGTTTGCACCCCAGTACAGCCTGAATGTATTGTGGGCCCCCCTGGAGCACTTGCCGCTCACTGAGTCACTGTCTGCACCGTACCCCTGAGCAGGGTCTGTCTACAGAGCTTGGCTTATGCTTCATTCCACCCATGGAGTAGAACTGCCCATGAGTCTGGACCTCGCACCTAGGGCTTCCAGCTGGCCATGCAGGGCAGTGAGCAGAAATGGACAGGGAGCAGATTCTAGCACTCTAACATTTACAGCTGTCTGACAGTGGGGTGGCTTATTTGGGAGCTTGAATATAAGTGAGTATAACAATTCTCAGAGCTTCAGGTAACTTTGCTCTGAGAATTGCAGACAGGCTTTGAGGTGCTTTGAGGGAAGTTCAGTGTCTGGTCCTCAAGCTCCTTCTGATTCAGATTCAGAGCCAGGCTTGCTGCTCCTAAGCCCTCCCCGCCCCCCGCACTGCTCCATCTCCACCTGGCTGCTGCTGCCGGGGGGCACGTGGATGCTGCAGCTTGCAGGGCCCGGTGCTGGCTTGCCTCGTCTAATTCCCTCTGCCCAGTTCAAATAGGAACTGATGCCTGCTGGAAAAATGAATTGAAACTGCGACTATGACATTGGGCTGCTGAATAGTTTTGATGGATTCCAACTGTCTGATGTAGTCACACAGGGCAGCCACTGCTTCAGTTTTGTCTGGCTGTTTATGAGCTGTGGAGTGAGTTACAATAGAATTCCTTCCCGCACCAGAGATTGGTCCTGGCCCCGAGAGCCCTGCTACCAGCCAGGTCCCCAGCAGGTGTTATGTGAGCAGCTGGGTGTCCGCTCTGCTTTGCTCCTCTCCTGCTGACCCAGCCAGTACCCTGTCACTGCAGCTGCTCTCTCAGCACATCCAAGCATCCCAGCTTGTGGACATACACCATCAGCTACAGAAGGCAGTGCTATCTCTAAAGCGGGTCAAGAACTATGCCGGTCTGAGATTTTACCCTACTCGCAAGCTCACATGAGAGCCTGCCTTGGTTTCCTGGATGCTGGTAAAGGACAGGAAACTCATGGCTCAGAGACAAAGATGTTTATTAAATGCTGCACAGCAGGTCCCCTTGCACCTCAGTCCCACAGGCACGAGGCAGACAGCCTCAGCTGGATTCCAGCTTGGACAGTAAGTGTGTTCTGATGGCAACTGAGGAAATCTGAGCTCAGAGAACCTGAATCCTTTAAAAATGGGCAGCACACACACCTCCCTTTTCCCTTGAGGGAGATCCCAGCTCAGTGTGAGGGTTTCTGCACCAGGCATCATGATGTTTTGGGTCAGATAATGGGGCTGTCCTGTGCTTCGTAGGAAGTTTGTGGCATTCCTAAGCCTCTACTCCCTCGACGCTGTTTGCACCCAAATATAAACTTCTGCTCTGCCCTATGTTCAAGAGCGTATCCACTATTTAAACGGTCTTGAGGAGAAAGGGCCTCCTTAGAACACAGGATAGGCGAGTGTCCTGTTCCTGGGAGGACTGGGTGTATCAACACTGAGCCTCTGGTCTACGGTCCAGGAGTGCGCTGTAGACCCCCTCAAGAGCCAAACATGGATCCACAAACATGAGGCTTTTCTTTGCCACTATCAAGGATGGGGAAATTATTTGGGAGACTTATTTTTTCATATGATTAAGGCCTACTTATTATGACCCTGTTATTAGGGGGCCAATAAAATTTGGGATTTAGATCAGAGATGCATTCAATTGAGCATTACCAAACACAGAGCAAATTTCTAGGATAAAAGAATGAATCTGAATGTTGTAGAAAATGCAGTCATTATCATGCCTTTGGGTGGTAGATTTTAAGTTTGGTGTTAATGGCTTGCTTCTGTGGCCATCCTGCGGTGTGCAAATGGTCGTTCCCTTTCCCTGGAGAGACGTCAGGTCTAAGTTTGGCCAGCAAGAGCTGCTGATGGTGGCTGCTGTGCTGAAGAGGGTTTGGTGCCTTACCACCAAAAGTCTTGCTGCCAGCGTTACATTTTGTGACAATAAATGTACGTTTATGCTTCAACTGGCTGAAAGAATTTTAACATATAAAACACATTACATGATTTTCACTCCAAGCCATACCCATAATCCCTACACGATTTTGATTTTAAAAGTTGCTATTCAGACAGTAAATCCAAGTGATGTGCTTTGTCCATATTCTTGGAATGTTTTATGCTGATTGGATGTGACGCAGCCATGAATCCGTGACTGTTGAGCCTTTAAAAGTTAGCGAAACTGCCACGGCACCAATGGAGGCACTTGGCTCATTTCCTTCTAGAGGCCAATCATGAGTCAAAAAACAGACTTTGGCCAAATGCTGAGACTGTTATTTAGTTTCTTGATGATGAATTAAAGTTCCCCTGAGAAGTCTGACTCCCTCCGGCTGGGCCTCACAGCCAGACTTCCACTGTGGGTGATAATGCTGCATCCTTTCATGTTTCCGGAGTTACTCAATGTTTTCACAGGTTGATCTTCTTGACATTAATGGTAAGCTACTAGGAATTCAGCTTCATTCCCACCAATACAGTTTTTTCCATAATTTTTTGTTATTTAATCCTTCAATGGATAGTGTTGCTATTCGCATCAATTGCTTTTTTCTTAAAATTCAATATCTAAACCTAAGGACCCATGCATGCATTATGGCTTAACTGTGATTCACCCACACCCCTACTACGCAAGTGCACTATTAAAGGTCATATGCATATGGTTCCACCTCCCCAAATTAACTCTCACAGTGACCATTCATCTGTGTCATACTTACTGTGTCCTTTTGCTTTTATCAGTTGTCTTAGATTGTTTTCAGGGGGTCTGATCTACCCAAAGTAGACCCTGGATCCAGGTATAAGCAGTTTACATGGGATGTGACCCCAGGAAAACAGCAGGAGAGTGGGCATGTGATTCAGGGGAAAGAGAAGAAACATCAAGAAATATTTCCTCACTGTGTGGGCTACCACCAAGAAATGCCAACCCTCTGGGGACCTGAGAACTGTTTTACCAGCGAACAGGGGCTCTGGGCTACTTTCCTGCCTCCCCAGGGTGGAGAGTTGCTGGGCTGGGGGTGGGGCAGGGGAGCTTTGATTTCCCCATTCCAAGCTGTTTCTGTGTGCACGGAACTGTCCATCGCTGTAGTGCTGAAGTTGGGTCAGCAGGGAGGATGTGGATAGGGGGCTACTTTTAAGATCATAGGGCATAGCTTCATAATGCAATAAAAAGCCTTGTGAGAGTATAGGTTTTTGCCATTTTGTTTATAGATGTGTCTCTAGCTCCTGATGCCTAGTAGAAAGCAACTTTTGTTGAATGAATAAATATAAAATCAGGTGTGTGAGCTCACAGTTTTCTTTTATAAAAAAAAAAGTAAGAATTTTAAAAATATATTTCTAACAAGAAGTCTACCACAACAGTTTATTCCTTCCTAATACTTTGTCACTTGACTGCTTTTCTTCTTAAAAAAGAGAAAATATGAGCCATGTGGGCATAGGAGGTTCTGCTCCCCTGAGAGCAGCAGCTATAAGCCACCCCCACGAGCAGGACTAGTGCTGAACCCTGAGAAGACTTTGCCCTGGGCTGGCAGTCTTGGCACCTGTGGTGATGAGATTCAGGACAGAGTGTTCCACTGGAAAGGTCCAACCGGAGGCAGTGAGGAACCACTTTCTTTGCTCATTTGAATGACAAGGGTTTGGATGCGTACTTTGCCATTTAAATTTTGTCATTGGGTTTTGTGATAAACAGCATCTGTAAAGTTTAATCAGAATAGGAACTAGAGCGCCTTTGCCTTGTTTTTGATCTTCTCTATTCTGTCTCCCTTGGGTAGTGCATGGAAACCATTCAGGGTACTGGCCAGTGGCAAATAAACTTATCCTTTTCCAAGAAGAGACTTTATAAAGCTCAGATAATTTTATTAAATTAGTATGTGGGATATGATTTAATTCAAGTAATAAAAGCTGCAGCTGCTTTAGAAAAAATGAAGTTGTATCATAAACACTCTGTCACCTGCAAGAATAATGTTAGTTAGAGGTTCGCTCTTCAGTTCTGCCAGCAGGCACTCCACTCCAGGGAGGTGCAGCTCCTACAGGGCCTTCCTCAGAAAGGGAGATCAGCCAGGAAACAGATGAGCTTTCCTGGCTTTTACACTGTACATGTGGGCTCTTCACAAGCAGAGGGAGGAAGTCATGGATTTCATTACTGCAGTGCATTAAAGGCCAAGGGAAAAAAAATCCAATTTGCTACTGCCTCAGTGACTTGGTGCTTTAATCAAATGGATAAGAAAGAGTCATTAACTGATGCTCACACTGATTAAAATTTCAGTGAGGAGGAAAAGAAATGAGATTATGACACAGCCATAGAAGGTCACTCATGCCCTGGCAGTCCTGAGTCCGTGAAGCTCCAGTGTTGATTGTTATCAGGGTACTGACTAAGAAGCTCCCTGCAGGTGACAATGGGGAGTGGGTGGTCTGCTCTCACCAACTTGGCTCTCAGAGTCCCTTGCTGGGAGGACAGGTGCCTACCCTTCCTGGAATGGTCCAGCAAGTAAATTTTATAAAACTCATTTTATGCACTGCTAAAAAAGTTTCCTTGCGCTGCACACTAAATTTTAATTTAAGACCTCAGGAACTATAAGATGTGGCCACAGTAGTTATTATCTAGGTAGTTAATGGCCTTTGGAGGTGTGGAAGGATACAGCAAATGGGTTTGAAAGCACTTTGAGAGCATGAGGTGCTACTTGAACTTGGAGTGCCTGTTATTGCTGTTAGTACTATTTCTATCTCCATCATTACCATGATCACTGCTGCTACTACTAGGAAGTTTTAGATGGCACCAACTTTTCCACATGACTTGTCTGCTCGACAGGCAGACCTCAGAGGGGTGGCTGGTCGGTGGAGGCATTTTCTGTGGCAGAGTTCCCTTCTTGATTTACAGGGATGCAGCTGTCCTTGGTGAAGCCCCAGAATGCTAGAAATCACAGCTTTCCTCTGGGGGGAAGAAGGAACTCTGGGCATGAAGTGTGTGTGTGGAGGGAGGCAGCGTTCACACCGCGGCAGGTTGGCGACCTCCATTCTCAGGGCACTTGTGCCCTTCTTCCTTGTCCTTCCACAGTGCCTGCTGCATGTCTGGAGCTGTTCTGACACTGACAGAAGGAGCTCCTGCTCTGGATTCTGCAGCCCTGGATTTAGAAGCCCCAAGGGCTGCTGACATGGGCTGCAGCATGCTGAGGTACCTGTGCAGGTTGGAAAGGGGGGCAGACCCATGAAGACATGAGAAGGGAAGGAAGGTGAACTTTAGGGAGCAAGAAGAAACGCATGATGGAACAGTTTGTAGAAAGTACAGATACTTCAAAACTGTAAAAGAGGAAGAAAAATGCAGAATAGCCAGCCACCAGGCAAACCAGACCCTGTACATAAGGTCAGTGGGAAAGTGAGTCAAGGCACACAGGCTGTCGCACCTCACAAGCTTGCTGCGGATGACTGAAGGGTGTAAGTGTGCAAAGGCACATGCCGGGGCCTACCAGCTCTCCATTTCCCGAGGTCAGAGAAAGAGTCTAGCCAGCTGAGTGGTATGATTTAGACAAAAACAAAATGGATTTTTTTTTTTGCTCACATGCTTGGATGTCATGTTGAAAGAGCAAAGTTGCTCATAAGCCTTCTCTGTTGACAGAGTCATTAATTCTTCTTGGCTGGGAGTTTTCAGCTATGTGCACCACAAGGGTTGAGAAGGGCTGAAGGTGATCCCCTAGCAAATAAAGGGGCACATGCTTTTGGAGCCCTCAAATCTCTTGTCTTCTTCAGGGATAACAATGTAGTTCTGACAACATAGTTCTAATATTTGGAAATTTGATTTAAACATCCAATATTATACCATCATTCTACTGATTAAAAAAAATTTCTTACTGAAGTCTTATTTTTTTCGATAACATACGGACTTTAGTGATCACAGTGGCTAAAACCTCCTGTGGGGCATGGCAGAGAGGGACCCTGACAGAGAGCCCTGAGCTCACCTCAGTCCCTCCCCCTCAGGCCAGGAGTGACCTGGGACAAGATGGCCGCGGTGACCGTCAGTGACCTGGCTTGTGAGGAGGGGAAGAGGTGTGAAGAGCAGGTGGGGCAGAGGGAGTGCCCCGGCCAGAGGGGGTGTGTGCTGCCTTCTGCTCCCGTGGTGGAGTAGCTGCGGTTTTCAGCTGTGGCACGTCTTGCGTTAAAGATAGCACCGTCTCCCCACAGGGGTGCACTGGGCAGGGACGGCCGCCTGGCAGGTCCTAGTAACCATCAACTTGTGTGAATTTCAGCAGTGATTAAATGTGGTGATTCTTATATTAATTTGTTTTCTCTTACAAAAGTTGTTCAAACTTATGGCAATATATTTTCTGCTAGTAATAACTGAAAACAGCAAGCACTCATGCAATGCCCACGGCATGCCAGGTGTTGTTTTACATGCTTCCTGGATGTTGGCTCATATAAGCGTGAAGCAGGGCAGTGCTCAGGCAGAAACAGCAGCTGGGGCTGCCCAAGGTCACGGGATGATGTTACAGGGCCAGATCTGCCCTTCCATCTCCACGCACACCACTTGCAGGAGGGACACCCTCCCTCCGGAGGCGGAACTCAGAAACAGCCTCTGTGACGTGACTCAAACCCAAACATTAAAGCGCACACAAACACAAGTGATACCCTGAGTTCGTTCGCGCACTTGGTATCTGCTCACTTAACACTGCTCCTTGGATAGTGTTTCATGCCAGCACTCACGACATTCGTTTCTCTTTCATTCCACTGGGAGGACGTGCTACACTTACTCCATGGCTGTTCACTTTGGTTGTTTCCATTTGTGTTTTTCACTAATATAAAAAATAATTTCTTTTTTTTTTCCTTTTTTTTTTTTTTTTTTTTTTAAGAGACAGAGTCTCACTTTGTCACCCTCAGTAGAGCGCCGTGTTGTCACAGCTCACAGCAACCTCCAGTTCTTGGGCTTAGCCGATTCTCTTGCCTCAGCCTCCCGAGAAGGTGCTTGCCACAACGCCTGGCTATTTTTTGTTGTTGTTGTAGTTTGGCCGGGGCTGGGTTTGAACCTGCCACCCTCGGTATATAGGGTCAATGCCCTACTCACTGAGCCACGGGTGCCACCTGAAAAATGATTTCTTTGCTAACCTTGAATATGTCTCCCAAAATGTCTCAAGGCAGAATGACTGGGTCCAAAGGCCAATGCTCTCATGGTTAGTGGATGTTGCTAACTCATCCCCCAGATAGCTTTCAAGTACTGATACTTGTTTGCCTGTTTCTCTATACTCTGGGTGCCACGTGGTGTGTTTTATTCAATGACAATGTCATATTTATTTGTTTCGTGATTTCTGGTTTCTACATCAATATCAAATACTGAAGTGTATAAATCACCAAGATGAAGGCACATCTTGGTCCTCTAACTTCTGAAAAATGTAAAGATCTCTGCATGTGACTGTCACAGAAGGCCTGTGTCTCACTGAGAACCTGCAAGGTTATGGGTTTGTCCATTTCATAAATCCCATTCTAGCTGGAGGGTTTTGTTTAACCTTTGAGAAGTCTCCTATTTCTCTGAGCACCATCTCCAGGATTGCGTCACCAGGATCCTGGGCTCTCTGGTGCAATTTTTGTTGAGTGTTTCAGTAGGTGGGAAGGAACTTGGCCCATTTACCGTCCAGAGACTGGAGAACCCACTTGTTATATAGCATTCTCTTTTCTAAAGCACAAGACCAGAACTACGATAGGCATCTCAGGGAGCAACTCCCCTGTTCTCGTCTCTGCAGGCCTGGGCGGAGAGGGACAGAGATGTCCGGCCTTTCTCTTGGCCTAGTGTGCAGGCTGCCAGGATCACACAGCTGGCTTGGTTAGCACCCTGAGCATGGCTCCATATTTTAAAGGTAGACTCAGATTAGCCAAGCTATCAAGACTGATGTGTAAACCAGCAAGCTGATTCATTTGATTTACAGTGAAGAGTCTGGTACAGCTGGCATGGAGCCTGTGTGGTTTGGAGTTGGTGTCATGAGCACAGCTTTGTCCACAGGCAGTCCTGCATGGGAAGGGGCGTATTTGAAGTTCGCTTGGAGAGCCTGAAATCTAAATCTGGTTGAGCAGGATGGTTCAAGGTTAGCCAAGCTTAGTGTTTATTTTACAACAGGGATCCTCTTGCTGGTGGAAAGGCCAGTTAGGGCCTTTTCCTGAGGAGGGCAGCTCCTGTGTGGGCCTCTCTCTCCTCCTGCCTTTTTGGCCACCTCCCTTCTCACTGGCAGGCCCTGCTCCCTTAGCTACAGTAACACCTGCTATGTCAGGTTCCAGCTGGGCCCTGGGCTGGGAGCTTCTGTGCTTCAAGGTGATCCTAGTCTGTCTGTCCTGCCCATCGCAGATATCATAGATCTCACAGTGTTGCCCTGAAGGGTGTTTCTATTTCTAAGTTATTGGGGGATTCTTCATGTTAAAATGAAAATCTCAGTGAATATCAGCCATGGGGGGGGGGGTCCAGAGCAATTAAATAGTGTGAATAAACTAAACAGCATGTCCCCCCCCACGGAAAGGTCGTTGTGCCTGTGTTGGTTATTCATGGACAAATTTCTTTGCCCATGATGACACTGCCCATAATTTGAAGTCCTCCCCTGTAGGGCTGTTTGAAGGTCATCGTGAGTGTTGATGGCACATCCATCTGCTCTCTGCGTGTGTCAGAGGGCTGGCGAACCCAGGCATCACCCTGCTGGAGAAGGAGGCACTTTAATGTGAAGGGGCCTGCAGGGAAGGCTGGCTCCAGAGGCTCTGACAGTCTCGGTTGGGTTGGGGCAGGCAGGGCGAGGGATCTGGGAAGATATACCTGGATTGTCGGACAGGATTAGCTTGGAGAAGGTAGACTTTATGTTGAGACTTGTCAAATATGCTCAGATGTTTACTTTCCATGATTAAAAACCTGTTTTAATTTTCTCCATGATATTATGCCCTTCAACTGATTAGGTAACCTGATTTTAAGGGGATACATTTCTATTCCCATTGGAAGCCTCCATAAAGCTATTTTCATTTTCAATTAATAAAAGGAAGTGGCCTGTGCATACCTTTCTCCCCTTCTTCTTTTTCTGGATTATCTGTGCTGGGGGGTAGGTGCCGCTATTCAAAATCCCCCGGGATCAGTCTAGACTGTGGCCTCGGCTGATACCACAGCTCCTCAGTGTGGCCACTTACGGACATCTGACAGGTGATCTCACCTCCCTGGCATCAGCCATTCATAACAGAAATGAAGCCACATTTCACCTCCCCAGACAACGTGTGAACATGACCAGGCATCTTGGAGCTTTGTTACCTACTTAGCGTTTAGAGTGCAGTGCTTCTCTCCTTAAATCATTTGCAGGAGCCCTGTGAATGCTTTAATGAGGGCATGCTTTTTCTTATAAAATAGGTTTCTTTTTTCAGCTTAGCAACAATGCCCATTCTCTTCCCCAGCCTCTCATGAAAGGACCGGCTTCATCTGCCCTGTGTTTAGCAGGGAGAACGACGCAGCTGCCAGGCTTGGAGGGCACTAATTCTTAACCACCCTTTCTGCTTCTGAAATTTCAGTAGAAACCATATCTTAATAATAACATCTTTTGATTATACCCAAATTATGAGAAGACTCACCCGTTTTTATTTTCTGTGATGGTAAATCATCAAATATTTAAGAAGCTTTCTAAGTTTTCTTTTATTGAATGTTGTGATCACAAGAATAAAAACTCTTTTTATTCTTTTACATTTGCTGTGACAACATTGGCCTTCCATAGTAGCTACACATAGTCTTTAAAGCTACCAGTGTACTCAAGCATTTTTGTTAGCACATACAGCAAATGATGTTTAGTTTGTGAAGAATTGTAGCAACTAACTTATTTAGCCCTAGAATTCATGTGATGGACTGGCCATACCTAAATATTTAATTACCTTCGAGGTTTACTGCAAGGGAAAACTTCAGATAACCTCAGTTATGTTCTGTCTGCTATTCCATCTGCACGCTGATGTTTCCAGAAGGATTTTGAAGTGGATCAGCAGTGGTGGTGCATGGAAAACATGTTTTTTTCTTTTTTTGTTTTTTTCCCTTCTGAATCAGGTGGCAGCCTGGAAGAAAATGTAAAAGTTATGAACTCAAATGTAAAAATGTAAGAAGTAAAATGTTCAGTGTACCTTTTCCCCACTTCTGGGCTCTTGGCATGGTCCAGAGAGGCTTCGTTCCAGCCATTTTCCCAGCTTCTGGAGTACCGCTGGGCTTGAACTTCTCTCTAGCTACAGGGAGCTCTGTGTGCAGGGCTTCCACAGCTCACAGGGGCTCTTCCCAGAGTCCTTAGCACCCAGGGCTCCCCTGCTCCTTCCGAGCTTCTCCAACCCACTGTCCCCCTGCTCTTCCTTAGACACTGTGTTTGTCTAGCCCCATGACCCTGGTGACATCCTGCTGCTTCCTGAGAGTCTGCCCAAAACCTTCTTCCGTCCACCTCCACAATGGCACATGTATACCAGCACGCTCTCCAGGGAAGCCCCGTCTAATGACTATTCTGTATTCTGTACCTTCTCTCCCCTTCCTGATACATACGTACATACGTGTACATGTAATGCAATGGTCAGTGCTTTACACCATGCAGCTCCCAGTTCTGGACACTATGTGGAGTGACCCTGCGCTATAGACTGAGCTGCTGTCCCTCTAAATTCGTATTTTGAAAGCCTGACTGCAATGTGACTACATTCAGAGATAGGGTTTAGGGTAGCTAAGGTTAAGGGAGGCCATAAGGGAGGGGTTCTAATCCACTAGGATTAGTGTCCTTTATAAGAACAGAAGGAGAGACAGATCTTTCTCTCTCCCCCGCATACACATGTAGGGACGGGCACATGAGGATTTGTGAGAAGACGCTGTCTGCAGGCCGGGAGGAGCCCTCACCAGAACCCAGGTATACTGGCATCCTGACCTCAGACTTCCAGCCCCGGCTGGCACTGTGAGAAAATGAAATTTCCCTTGTTTAAGCCGCCGTCTATGGCGTTTGTTATGGTGGCTTCAGCTGACTGTCTACCACACACAGTGCAAGTATCGGACGTCCATTCCACAGGTAAGGGCTGTATGTGGTCAAGAAGAAGTCATTTATTTCCATAATTAGATTTGGGAAGCAACAATAATGCAGAATACAGTTTCTGAGATTCCAATTGTTTCTTCTTTGCTACAGATTAGTTTGACCTTTAGCCACATGGGCTCACAGATTGCTCAAAATCACAAGGTCTGTGATGAGGCTGTAAAAATAATTCAAAGGATTTGTTTTTCTAACCCAGGCTTTATCCATCTTATTACATTGTAACTAATATTTGCTGCAATCCCTGTGGACAAAAATTGTTCATAAACTACAAAGAAATTGCACAGCCGAAGAAATCAGCTTGTTAAATGGGCCATGTTCCTTCCCCGTCAGCAATGGAGAACTTGTAAAACGCTGTTTTGCTAAAATGCATGCGCGCGCGCGCGCGCGCGCGCACACACACACACACACACACACACAGAAGCAAAGAGAAGAGAACAAAAAAAAGTAATCGGGGACTTCCAAATACTGAAGAAACATCACTTAAAACTAGGTTTTCAGCCTGTTAACATGAAATTTTCTCCTGCAGAGAATTTATTTCAATAGGGTGCCCGGCTCTTTTTCTCCCAGTTGGAATCTTTTTTGAGAATATACCAGTTAATAAAACAGCACTGTCAGCAAAGGCAGTGGTATGCCAGTCATCTGGAATCACCCATCTTGAAGGAGGGAACTTGGCCATAGTGGGAGATTGATAAGCAGGGTCAGTGTCATTCTCCGGATGTGCTGCCCACCCAGAGAGTGCAAGCCTGTCTGTGTTGACAAGCTGGAACTGCGTGCCCACCCATTCTGGGTGAGGTAAAGGTAAGGGGTGAGCTTACTCTGAATATTTGAGAAGACGCAAAGCTGCCATGTGACTGTCATCATCCAGCAAAAAGCAGAGGCCACTGGGGTCTCCACTGCGGGGCACCCAGAAGCGGGATGACAGCCAGCGCTCGGGGCCAGCCTCTCCAGGAATGGAGGAGCCATGTGTGCAAATCATGCACATGTCTCCTCTTGGCACCCCCGACCCTTCTTCCATTCTAGCAAGTCCTGAGGAATTTTACCCTGGATCCATGCCACCGCCTATATTGTGTGGCCTTCTGGCTTCTGGGTGCTGAAGGGAAGACATAGACTGGTTTTAGAATATTTTATTTTTGGTTATTTGCACTCCATAGGGATGGGGAATGTTTTTATATCTGATTTGGTTCAAGAAAGAACATCCTAAATAAAGAAAGAACACCCTTTCCTTGTGGTGCGACTTGTCCCTTCCAATTCCATAACCACTGACATCCCATGACACAGCCTCTAGGCGGCACATGGGGAAGGGGAGACTAAGCTTCTTCCTAGGACTTCCTTTACTCTTGACTGTGAGATGTTTTCTCAGGGCAAGTCTCAGCATCCTACAAGTCTGTGCCAGTGTGCCCTGAGGTCTTCGCTGAGGTATGGTCTCCCGTCTGGCGCTAATTAGCCAGAATTTCTTTGAGATAGAGTTTTACTCTATTGCCCAAGATAGAGTGCTATGGCCTCAGTCTAGCTCACAGCAACCTCAAAGTCCTAGGTTCAAACGATCCTCCTGCCTCCGCCTCCCAAGTAGCTGGGACAACAGGTGCCCACTATAACGCCCAGCTAGTTTTTCTATTTTTAGTAAAGGTGGAGTTTTGCTCTTGCTCAAGCTGGTCTCAAACCCCTGAGCACAGGTGATCCTCCTGCCTTGGTCTCCCAGAGTGCTGGGATTATAGGCATTAGCCACCGCATCTGGATAGAACAATATCATTGTTTTGGTAAGAAACAACATTTAGAAGCATCTTAGCCTCTTTGGACTGCTTATAACAAAATACATGGGCTGGATGACATGTAAACAACAGAAATTTATTTTTCATAGGTTTGGAGGCTGGAATTCTGAGATCAACTTGCTGGTAGATTCAATATCTGGTGAGGACAGGCTTCCTCCTGAATGGCTGTTTCCTCACTCTAAGCTCCTGTGGCAGAAGGGGTGAGGAGTTTCCCTTGGGGCTCTTTTACAAGGGCACGGATCTCATTTACACAGGCCCCACCCTCATGACCTAATCCCCTCCCAAAGTCCTCACCTCCCAATACCATGAGAGTTAGAATTCTCACAGACACAAACACTCAGACCCAAACAAGGGATGAAGTGGAGCCAAAATATGCTTCAACTAAAAAGAATGCAGGTCATCTGCTGAGCAGATAGATACAGGTGTCTTGGAGGAAAACAGGAAATAGGCCCAGCTTTGCTGCACACATACACAGGGACCCATGGAACCCACACAGAAGCATTTATTAAACTACCTCTCTGCTCCCATAGTGGAGCTTCTGAGAATGGGCGCCTGCGCTGGGGTATTGAGGGTGGGTGTCCAGGTATTGGGGGTGCAAGCCCCACTCCCTGGCAAGCCTCTTGCTCAGAGTGTCTCCTTGGCCTGTGGGTGGAGGGTTCCAGGAGAGGACATTTTCCCATGCATCATGGTCTTTGAATCAGTTTTCCTCTAGAGCCTCTAAAGTTCTTCTTCCCAGGCAGGGCTCTCTCCTAGCAGGTGACAGCAAATCTGGCCCCAAAGGCTGTGCTGGGGCATGGAGAAGGTGGGTGAGTCCCCAGGCTCTCAGAGAGTATCTCATGCCCTCAGCACTTGCAGTCTCTGACACCAACTAAATACAGATTTGAGAACTTTCTGGTAAAATACACAAGAATTAAAATAGATTTTATATATGTACAGGACTTTCCTCCAAAGTTATTTCTTTTAGGCAAAAAAGAAAAAAAGATTTTGTTACCATCTTGGGAGAAAGAGCAGATGGAGTGGTGTGATTCAACTCTTCTGTGACAGCAGAAGATTTTATAGCAATATTGCAATTGGCCTATTCTTTCTATGAAAGAGGGGAGGGACAGGAGAGCTCGGAGGTTTAGGACAGTCACAGGTGACGATGACCTCACCCCTGCAAGCGCCGTTTGGGGTTGGGCTCACAGAGATGCAAAGGCAGCCAGGACCCTGGGGGAGCCTCCTTCACCCAAAACTGCACTGCTCAACAGCCTTTCCCAGTGTTCCCACCTCTGTGGTTCAGGTCCTGGGACAGATCCTCCAGGCTCAGTGACAAACCTATATATAAATGTGAAAGTGCTAGTCTTGCATTTCCTCAAAGTCCCACCACACATTTCCATGAGTCACAATCAGCAGGAGAAGGACAGAGAATTCAGAGGAGCTGGGCTTGGCTGCCACAGCTTGCCCACCTGCTCTGCACGCAGCATTCACTGTTTAATCTTCAAGAGTGGAGGGTGGTCACCCAACTCAGCAGAGGGTGGGTGAGTCTGTAACAATGAATGCTGACGACCCTGCATGCAGTTGGTGCCAAGCAGAATTCCTTCCTGTGGTAACCAAAGGGCTCCAGGAGGTTTCATTAGTTTAAATTGAACTGTCCACTCACCTCTCTGTTCCTCCCTTTTTTAAACTACCCCGCAGGTCAGTTCTTTAGAAACAGCATATGCATAGGATTGGGCAGTGGGAGGGGAGAGGAGGCTGGTGGGCTGTCAGAGGGTCCCCTCCCTGGCGACCAGCTGTCTGTTGGAGGGCCCCCTCGCTGGGACCAGCTTAACACACAGGATGCCAGTGTCTGGTTGTCAGAGGGAAGTGCAGGCTAAGGGGTGGTGCTGTGGTGTCCACTGGGGTCATGGTCCCCTTCCGAGTTGAAGGAGGTGGCAGTAGCAGATCTTCCTAAGGGATGGAGCCCTGTGTGACTATTCTGAGCTCCAGGAGGAGTGGCTTTTTCCAGTGGTGTGCACCTCACTGCAGCCTCAGACCTCAGTGCAAATATTTCCAGAGCCAGAAGGTCTCTTCAAAGAGGTGGGCAGAGGAGAGGAGATACCTCTATTCTAAGGTTTGCACAGCCTGGTTGTTGTGATTCAAATGGGCTCTCGTTAAGGTTCATCAACCTTTATTTAAGGAGACATTATACTTGGAATCAGGGTCACACACACAGAAGGCATCAGCAGGTGACCCTAAAGCCCTTTTCGGAGTTAGTAAAACTAGGCCCAAGGGCCTGCAGGGGTCTCTGAAGCCTCTAGGGTTGGAAGGAAAGGTGAGGCCTCCATGCGGTCTTTATTTCTCTGGAGGTCTCAGGCCAGGGTACTGGATCTTTTGTCTATGTGCCTTTGGGAACAGGACTGCCCTTCCATCAGAAAGGTGGTGCCTGTCCCCATGCACAGCAGAAGAGTGTTCCCATCCCATAAAGTTCCCCTCTCACCCTGTTCCTTTTTCTAGCTCATCACCCAGGTTAAGCTTGTTTTGTTTACACTTGTCCTGTTCATGTAGACTGAGTTGCAAGCCAAAGTGTCAAAGGTCACATTGACAAGGATCCCGTTAACCCTGACCCACAGACTCGGGCACATCCAGGCTCTGAGGCTGACCCAGTCCTGTTTGTGAGATAGATAAGGGGGCATGTTGCCTTGCTGCTGGCCCCTAACTCACTGCATCCAGTGACTGGGAAGTATCCTGGCCATGAACAAGCCCCTGCCCCCCACCAGTTTACATCCTTAGGCACCTCTCCCCCCATCCCAAGCCTTGGTCTCTGCTCCCTGCTTTGTATCATGGCACAGACTACAGCCACTTTAGGGACAGGACACTTATGGGAAACGAAAATGGCCCCAAAGCAGGCCAGCACTGGCCAAGGACAGGAAGGGAGTTGACTGTGGGAGGTGCCAAGTTCAAGGTCAGAAAAGGAGCAAGAGGAAATGGGGAGGAGAGGCCAGGAGGTGGGTGTACTTCAGATGGGGGTCTGCTTTTGGCAGTGTCCTCTTGTTTCTGGGTGGGGCCCTCCTGTTCCAGGACAGGTGTGTTTGATTTATCCGCCGCGCTAAGCTCTTGCTCCTGGTGTTGCCCACCTCTGCCGGCCCTAGACTGTTTATCTTGAACACGTCACTTTCACTTTCACTGTCACTTTGAGTTTGTGCTTCATGGGGGATGTTTTCATGAAGCCCCTTGCTGGCCTGCGAGACATCCTTGCCGTCGCAGTGCTGTATTTATTGAGCACCTGCCCTGTGGCAGGCTGTGTTCTAGGCTCTGCTGATCCAGATGTAAGTGAGAAATGATCTCTGCAAGAATGAAGTAGAGGGAGGAAAACTGGAGTGAGGGGCTGTCCCTGCACGTCTCCTGGTTCAGCCGACTCCCTGCCTTGAGGCTGGCACATGGGGCCTGGAGGCTCTGTAGTGCCGATGTCCATCGTGCTGGTCATCTTTCCATCCAGGAGTTGTCCTGCCTGCCATCCTTGGCTTTGCTGGCTATACCAGAGGCCCACAAGAGGCCAGTGTCTCCCCACCCCCTAGCCGGTTTGGTCAGCCTGGGTGGCCCTTGTCCGTAGGTACTGTGAGGGGTGTCCCTCTTCCAGGGTCCCGTTTTACTCCCTTCATTTCATTTCTGCTTCCTTCAGAGGGAAGAGGAGGGCTGACGAGTGGGGCGAGGACGGCCACCTCTTAATTACATAAGTTTGCAGGGGCAGTGTCAGCAGATTAGGACAAACCAGGTGACTGAAACATCAGAAATTTATTCCCTCACAATTCTGGAGGCCGAAAGTCTGAAATCCAGAGGTCAGCAGGGCTGTGCCCCTCTGAAGGCCGCAGGGAGAATGCTTGTTGTTTCTTCCAGCTTCTGGTGGTCACCGGGAACCTCAGCACCCTGGGCTTGTGCATCATCCCTGCACCTGCTGTAGGGGACCCTGGGGAAGAGCACAGAGAGCTCCTCGGAGAGCAGGGGACATGACTGCCCGGTCCACAGTGAAGAAGGGCAGCCACAGTGAACAGGCAAGTGTGACCACAGAGGCCAGCACTGCCTCCCTCACCAACTCTGATTCTCATGACTCAGATTTGAGCACCGAGGAGGGTATGGAGGGTCACCAAAACATCCCCCGGCCCAGGAGGGATGCAGGTGCTGATGGAGAATGGCCAGTGGAGCCCCCACAAAGAAGCAGAGGCTGTGGTGGAGCCCCAGCGAGACCAGGGGGTGTGTGGGGCGGCCGTGAGAGAGACGGGTGTGTGTGTGTGTGGGGGG
>CAUYPK010097349.1:0-26626 GCA_963574355.1 Loris lydekkerianus | reverse complement strand
AGTAAATGTGGAATGTAAATGTCTTAACACAATAACTGTGAAATTGCCAGGAAGGCTATGTTAACCAGTGTGATATAAACATGTCAACTGGTCTGTGAAACTAGTGTATGATGCCCCATGATCATACCAATGTACATAGCTATGATTTAATTAAAAAAAAAAAAAAAAAAGTCTTCAGATCCATTCACATAGCACATAATGCTCTAATTTTAGGATCCTGTTTCTTCTCAGTTAGTGCCCTAATTTTGACAGCAGAATCGGTCTCATTGCATTGTGATTCAGCTACTTCATGACCAGACTTCAGCCTCAGTTCTCAGCTCTGCTGCTAGAGGAGTTAAAGGTTTCTGTCAAGGTAAACTTGGAAACATTCAGATCAATTATGTGGCACTTGAACTAGGAATTTGGAGCCCTTAATTTATACTGTTTCTTCTTTACCTACTTTGTCCAACACAATTAGGAGCAACTAATCTCATTTTACTTGTTAGTTTGATGGAATATTCTAAGATGTTGAGTACATGGCCATCAAGAGCCTTTCCTCTTATTCGTATATCTGATTAGATGTATCCAGTGTGGAATTTTTCTTATTTCTTTTCCATATGACACCGTGGAGTATCAGTGTTCTCTTTGGTACTAGAAATAGAGCCATTCTTGCCTTTTTAATAATAAGATATGAGAACAAAGTCTAGAAAATTTAGAGTCCATTCAGGATATTCATCCTTAATGTTCTGCTCCTCCAGAATGATTCTTGGTACCAAAATTTATATCAGTCAGTGTTACTTAGAGAAACAAACTATACACAGACACACACACACACACACACACACACACACACTACTTTCTAGATAAATGGAACCTACACATACAGACACACACACACACACACACACTTTCTCTAGAACTTTCTCTAGAAAGTGTGTGTGTGGGTCTGTGTGTGTGTGTGTGTGTGTGTGTGTATGTGTGGAGATAGAGGTATTAAGGAATTGCTCATGTAATTGTAGGGCGTGGAGAATTTAAAATTTGTGATAGAGGCCAGCAGGTTGGAAACTCAGTTAAGAGTTGACATTGCATTTCGGTGTCCAAAGTTCATAAGTTGGACTGGAAATCTGTAAACTCAAGGAGGAGTTCTTAGTTAAAATCTTAAGGCAGAATTTCTTCCACTGTGAAATGCTTTAATGTTGGTTTTTAAGGCATTTAACTAGTTTAAGCTCATACAGATTATCAAAGGTAATCTTTTTTTATTTAATTCAACATGTCTGCTTGTGGTATCCTCTGCAGAGTACAGTGGAGTCACAGCCCACAGCAACTTCAAATTCTTGAGCTCAAGTGATTCTCTTGCAACAACAGCTGGCTATTTTTAGACATAAGACTCACTCTTTTTTGGGCTGATCTTCAACTCCCAAGCTCAAGTGATCTACCAGCCTTGGCCTCCCAGAGTGCTAGGATTATAGGGATGAGCCACTGCACCTGTCTTTTTGTGTTTAAAATTTAAAGGTTGCTGAACAAAATACTTCAAAATGAAACTATACTAGTGTAAGGCCAAACAACCTGGCACCACCTCTTAGACAAGTTAACATAATAGTAATCATCACAGAGAATTTACTTAGAATAAAATTGTGAGCTCTTAAGCATTGTATTCAAGTAGATGTCATTAGGCTATTGCAAAATGAAGTCAAAATTGTTATAAAAGCACTCTATGTCATGAGGGAATCAACTTAGGTCAGGGACAGCCAGCTGAGACTGATTACTGTTCCAAAGATGGTTAAAGGAGTGAGATATGTTCTAATGAAAACGTATTGTTCATATGTTTAAAAATCTAAAATGAGTTGTGATTTTGAATAATAATTCAGGAAGTTTACTATTCTCATTGGAACATTATTTTCTAAATAGAAAAGACAGAAAAAAATCATAGCTACCTCTAGAAGTAAAAGAGTATCTTCTGATTCTTAATCACAAAGAAAAAAATTAAAATAATTGTTAGACACAATTTTAGAGAGGAAGTCACTAGTTTCTAAAATATCCACCTCTTTATCCACATAAAACCTAGCAAATCCTGTCTAGCCAGCCTAACCTATCTTCCTGTAAAACATATTCTTTAACACGGATTTAAATATTATTGAAATATTATTAGCATGTATTAAATTCATAATTTACTTACCATACATTACTCAATACTCATTTCCTAATCTTTTCATTATTAAGTTTTAGTGACTTTCTTTTCTTCCAGTATACTCAGGTGAATGGAAAGTTCAGTGTGTCCCTTGCTCTTTCTGGTGGCTTAGGGAGTTGTATTTGTTAATTAATTCTCCTTAATATAAATGTAAATATAAAGTTCAATGCACAAACCAACTGTACAGACTTCCCAAATGTCAACGTCTGAAATTGTAGAGAGAATTACTTTTCCTTCTCAAAATAATTGGAGGTTACATAACTTCTATTTCTTTCGAACTTTCAGATTTCTTCTGGGGCTATTCCTCTAACGCATGTGTTTCTGAATTCTCCAGCATGTCTAGAGAGGGAATAGTACTAGAGAACTGAGACCACAGAGAGGGACTGAGCGGGCTCCTCTGTCTGGCAGTTTTCCCTCTTATTGTATGTAAGTTCCATATGTTATGCCCTGCTGCCCACAGGCAAGGAAGAAGTAAGATTCACACTCCTGAGGGAATTTTAAATGCTGCTTCAAAGAATATCTTCTGCATTCTGTCACTAAACTATCACAGCATATGCAGGTTCCAGTCCTATTTGACCCACTAGAAAATTATCACTACGCTTGAGTGGATAACAAAAACTCTATTCCACTAAAATCACTGGAATTCTTAATCTTTTTTGTTCATCATTCTTGTTAGTTGTATCATGCTCTTTGAAAAACATGCCTCTCACATAACTTGGGAAGGAAAGTTGCAGGAGAAAAGATAAATCCCATCTCTGCTCAAAGGAACTTACTTTAAGACAGGCAAGGGGCCAGCAGGTTCTTATCTCAGCCTGGTGCACAATTTATCCTCCATCTCTGCACACCTTGGATGTGAATTCTTTGGTTATCTCATTTGGAAATCATCAGAGAAAATTGTATTTGATTGCAATTTGATTTGTCAAGGTAATTTTCTTCTAATTCAAACATTTCTTTGGATATCTTGAAATTACCCATTATTGAGTGTATGAAATATTTCTAATGATGTGCACGTTAAATTAATAACCATCCTATAATGTTTTTAAGCCTAGAGACCTGAAAAATTGCATTTCTTTTGCAGATGGAAGGCAAGATACCACCATGACTCGGGGCAAAATAGTACTACTCTGGCTCATTAGGACATATATTTTTTTGTTTAGCCCATTAGAGGCCCTCCTTGAGTAACAGCGAAGTTACTATAAAAAGAAAAGATCAATTATATGATATTTTTAGGAAATGCAAATATAAAGGTAAAGTAATTATATCAGTAGTTGCCAGAGTTGGTGGTAAGAAAAAAGATGAGACTTCAGCGGGTATAAATAACACTGTTTTGGAATGTCTTTTCTTTTCTTGCCTTTTCTTTTTTTAATTCGGTGATGATTACCTAATTGTTTAAGTTCATCAAGATTCTGTGAATTGTGCAACTAAAAAGGTCTGAATTTTACTGTGTATAAATAATAATAACTAAAAGTGAAGATTTACAAAACACTGAACTCATAATAATGGAGGGCTTCAGCTACGTGACATTAAAATTGAGAAATCAGAATCTTCAGGGGAATTTGATAGTTTAAATTAGACTACCACATGGATTACAATTTTTCAGCCATAGTTAACTGCTGGTTTTAGTCAAAGTAAAGGTGTTTCCCAAATATATCAACATCTTTAAGTGATATTTGATCATCAATGAGTATTCACATAAAGGAAGGGGCAGAATTAGACCTTGTTTGTTAACTGTGTTCTTTTTGGTTTGTATTTCTTTATTATCACATTTCTAACTGTGTTCTCTCTTCTTCTTCTATGGTATTTATTTATTTACCTTTTTGTTTATTTTTGGAGATAGGGTCTCACTGTGTTACTCAGTCTGGAGTGCAGTCACAGCTTACTGCAGTCTCAAACTTCTGGACTCAAGTGATCCTCCCACTTTGCACTACCCTGTCATAACCAACTAATTTTTTTTTGTTTGTTTAATAGAGAAAGGGTCCCACTATGTTGTCCAAGCTTGTCCTAAATTAATTATTATTAATTATTGCCTCAAATAAACCTTTCCCTCAGCCCCCTAAAGCACTGGTATTATAAGCATAAACCACTGTACCCAGTCTTTTTGTTTTAAAAGAGTATTTGTTTATGTGTATATACAGAGAGAATATGGAGGACTCTGCTCCAAAGACTTACTACATGCTGACTACTCACAAAACTCTCATTTAAAATAATGAGGACATTTAAAAATACAAGTGTTAAACATGTCTTAGCAAACTTTGAGAAATACTTAACATATTTCAGACATATTTTATATGTAATATATGTTTCATCCCAAGTTAAAAATAATGGAAAGATTAGCTACCAAAATGAAGACAGTAAATACAAGAATTAAAGTTACCCTGCCTATGCAGAGTAAAAAATAAGAAAATACAAAAACAAAAATGAAAAAAATCAGACCAAGGAAGAAAAAAGTTTTGAAAGACAAACTTGCAATAAATATTGTTTAAAGAAATAATTAGACTTTTTTTATTCTAGAACTGAAGAACATATCATTCTGTAGAGTAGAAAGAGTATTCTGATAAGCCGAGCATAGGACATTGGCCATTGGCTTTATGGGCAGAAAAGGGCTAAAGAAAACAGAAACACCAGCCTGAGCAAGAGAGAGATCCCATCTCTACTAAAAATAGAAGAAAACAAACAAAAACTAGCCAGACATTGTAACAGGCACCTATAGTACCAGCTATTCAGGAGGCTGAGACAAGAGGAACTCTCAAGCCTAAGAGCTATGCTGTGATCTCTGACACTAAGGCACTTTACCCAGGGTGACAGAGTGAGACTCTATCAAAAAGAAACAAAGGGTTGGAGTTGGGGAGAGAGAGAGGGAGAGACAGAGAGAGAGAGAGAGAGAAAACAGAAAGAGTATATGAAATGAAAAATGAATTGGACACATCAAAGTTAACTTTCCTTTTAAGGTTAAAACAGGCGTCTCTCTTATCACATCGAATGGAGTCTCCTAGTTTATTCTGATTCGTTTTCCTCTTAATTTTTTTATTAAATCATAACTGTGTACATTAATGCGTTTATGGGGTACAATGTGCTGATTTATACAATTTGAAATGCTTACATCTAAACTGGTTAACATAGCCTTCACCTCACTTAATTATTGTGTTAGAACATTTATACTCTACTCTTAACAGATTTGACATGTTGCTTTGCAATATGCACCATAGGTGGAGGTCCTAGTTTATTTTGAAAACTGGAACATTTCAAAGTTCAGTTTGGTTATGGGGCACTTAGCATATGTTACTTCATTCTGGTCTTGTCTCCTGGAGCTCATTTGTTTAATAGGAGAAAAGAAAGAGAACAAAGAAATAGGAAATAAACAAAAATGAAAGAAAACAAAAAGAAGGTAAAGGACGGTAGAAGGAAGAGAGAAAATAAAGAGGAAAGAAATCAGTATACTTAACACACCAAGTAACCCATATCTGGCTGATTTCAAAACTAATAGCTCTTTCAAGTCCTCTGCGTTGTCTCCTCGTAATAGAGATAATGCAAGAATGAGTTAAGTTGGTTAAGTTTCCAATATACTAATAAAGTCAAATTGAGAGTCAAATCCAGGAATACACTTAAGCAAGGGCATTAAAGACCCTACAAGGGAGTCTATAAAACACTGATGAAAATAATCACAGGTGACACAAAGAAGCAGATACACATTCCTTGTTCTTGTACTAGCAGACTCAACATCATTACCATTTCCATGAGGCCCAGTATAATTTACAGATTCAAAACAATTCCCACTAAAATATCAATTTCTTATTTCACAGACCTAGAAAACAATGATTCTAAGCTTCATTAGGAAACAAAAAAGAGCCCAAATAATCTTCAGGCCTAACATTACCTGACTTCAGATTACATTGGTAACTGCATAAGGATAGTAACCAAAGCAGCATGATACCAGGATGAAAGTAAAGACATAGATCAATGAAACAGAATCAAGAACCCTGAATAAAGCTACACTGCTATGACCAATTTTCTTTGGAATAGGGTTTCCTTTCCCCAGTGTATGATGTCTTCTAGACACCGGCCTAGACAAACAATTTACAGCTAAGATCCCAAAAGCAAATAAAGCAACAACAAAAGTAAATAAATAGGACTTACATTAAAAGCTTTCGGCACACAAAGGAAATAATCAATAGAATGAATAGACAACCTATAGAATGGAAGAAAATATTCGCAACTATACTATATTCACAGACTATATATATTATCTAGAATCTATAAAGAACTCAACCAAATCAGCAAGAAAAAAAAAAAATATATATATATCAAAAGCGTGCAAAAAAACGAAAGATCTTTCAAAGAAGTTAAATGTCATATAAACATTTAAGAAAATGTTCCACTTTACTTAGTCATCAGAGAAATGCAAGTTAAAACCACAATGAAAGACAACCTTATCCCTATCAAAATGGCCATGATTAAAAAGTAAAAACAGAATCAAAATCAAAAAACAGTAGATGATGGCATAGATTAAGAGAGAAAGCAAAATTGATATACTGTTGTGGGATTGCAAATTAGTTCAACCTCTGTAAAAGCTACATGGAGATTCCTCAAAGACAACAATATAGACCCACCATTCAATCCAGCAATCTCACTCTGAGCATCCACTCAAAGGAAAAGAAGTCATTTGTATCCAGAAGACACTTGCACCTGAATGTTTATCACAACCGAATTCCCAATTACAAAGATGTAGAACCACCCTAAGTGCCCATTAATTTACGAGTAGGTATAGAAAATGTAGTACACACACAAACACACACACGCGTGCTGTGGGTTAGTATTTAAGTCATGAAAAAAGAAAGATACATCATTTGCAGCAATTGAGATGGAACTGGAGACCAATATTGTAAGTGAAATATTTCAGGAATGGAAAACGAAACACCATATATTCTCACTAATAAGTGGGAGCTAAATGGTGTGTTCACAGGGGCACAAAGAAGTACAAAGGACTTTGGAAACCAAGAAGGGACAAGGGTGGGAGAAGGCAGGAGAAAAACTTCCTGATTTGATCCAATGAACACTGTTCTGGTAACAAACACACTAAAAGCCCTGACTTAAATGTTGTACAAGGTATCTATGTAACAAGTACATTTGTACCCTATTAATCCATTAATATTTTGAACTAAATTTAAGAACTAAAAAAAAAATTACCTAAAATATTACCACAGCTCCATATCAATACCGGTATCATTATAAGACCTGAAAGAGATATGGAGCTGTGGTAATATTTTAGGGTAAGGATTGTACAAAGTTGGACGGGTAAGGATTGTAGCACGTTTAATGTGCTATTGGCCTATTCCTATTCAATAGGCCAATAGCACATTAAACTATGTAACAGATAACAATATTCATCATAGTAATTAATATTATAAACAAGTCTACATAATGTTTCAGATGACAAACGCTTCAAGGTTCCTAAGTATATGAACACAACTAATGCAAATATTAACAAATGATATAAGGAATTCAATTTCTATCTATCATAGACTTGTATCATGAAAAGCATCACTTCTAATCATGAACATCCATCATCTAACAATAACGAAGGACTAGATTGTGAAATAAATCTTAATAAAAACCAAAGTTTTAGAATTTTACTAAGTTTTTCTTGGAGCAAATAAAAACAATAGATCTTTTTGCGGTCAGTGTTCAATTTTTTAGTGGATTCGGGGTGAAGGATTTTTTTTTAGTTTTTAAATTTTAAAGTAACAATAAAAATGTGATGAATAAACAAAATGTGATAGGGCAAGAAATGTCATTTTAATCATCTGAGAGTAATAAAATCAAGGAGAAATAAATGTATTCTGTTCTTAATGAAATTCTCAGCATAACTGTGAACATCCATGCCCTCACCCAAGGAGTATAGGGATTACAGATACTCCACCCAGTCAATATGCCTATGCAAATTGTCAAATTAATCTTCTTTTCATCAGTGTATTCACCAAACTTCCATTTTATTTTAATATTCTCAAATCATCGTAAATAAATATAAATTTGTTAATGATAAATATAGGGAAATGAACATCGGCATTATTATAGCAACTGAATATATATTTAAATAACTGTTCCTAATAGGCTAATATTTGTATTCAATATTAAGTTATAAATCTCATTCTTGTGGGCTAATCACAGTATAAGTATCTGTCCTTATAATCATGAGAAGCAAAACTATAGTTCAGATGGAAATGATTAGTACAAAGAGATATAATCCAAGATAAATTATATTAGACAAATATAAATCCTATAATCATAGGATTTGTTTTGCAAATCCCTTTGCAGGATAGTAATTATTTTATGAATAATACTTTTCTTTTTCTTACAGAAGTCCTTTTTTCATATGTCATCTGAAGTACAGTGTTGATGACATACAGAATAATTCATTTATTTTTTATGAATTCTAAATTCCTAAGTAATTTATGCCCCACATATATTTTTTCAATATTGGGGAAAATTGAACATTTATTGAGGTAATTCTGCAGTTTATAAATTCACCTGAAAGAAGTTCTTTGGAATGCTTTAAAATAGTTTCTTTTTAAACTCTTCTTTAATGAACACACTGAAAATAGTTCTTGCTTTTCTTTTAACAAAATTTTTCATCCAACTAGGAAAATGCCAGGAAGGCTATGTTGACTAGTGGGATGAAAATGTGTCAAATGGTCTATGAAGCTAGTATATGATGCCCCATGATCATATTAATGTATGCAGCTATGATTTAATAATAAAAAAAAAGAAAGTACCAAACAAAAAAATTAAAAGAACTATCTATGTTTAGTAATAACATAAATCAGCCTCCGAGAATATCCTAGGAAAGGCAATGCCAGCATAATGTCTATCTTCATCCTGAGCATCATTATTCTTCCACTTACAGCTCCCCAAGTACGTCTTCCATTCCACTTCCGTCTTCTGCTGTATTGCTAAGAATTCTCCAGAAGATGCACCCTCCCTGTCCTAGAACCTACACTTGGCAAAATGTGTCTTGAGAGAGGGGCAGGTCAATTTTATTGCACTGTAATCTGGTAGATGGAAAAAAATTTTACTAAAGTACAACGCAGACAGAAGAAGGGATAGTGAAGTAACAATAGATCAGACGTGCTGACCTCTGCTTCACTGTTGCCTGTTATATCTGAACTTGGGGAGATTATGTAACTTTAAACAGCACTTGGAGCTTGCTCCACAACAAGCTTCTGATACATATTCCTTAGTTTAATGAATTAATGAACTGTGACTTACTACACAATAAACATTATCTCTCCTTACCACTTTAGTGCACACTAATTAGATAACAAAAATACAACTGCAAATATTTGTTTTGTTTCACCCTAAAAAGACTATGTAGGATATAATATATAATTTCATTAATATGTTTATGTTATCATTAACTAAAGCTCACAACAAATAAGAAATTATCCTTGTTATGAAAAATAAGAATAGCCTTAAAGACCTTTATTAAAAGAGAAAACACAAAAGTATACTATTAATCCAGCAGACACATCTTTGTTATTTGCCATATTTATTTTTATTCTTGACATATGCCTATTTTACTTTATGATAATTAATTACAGAGATGAAATGCCAGATACTTGTCTGAATATATAAAGATATGCAAGATGCCAAGTTCACAAAACTAGCATTGAAAACAGAAACAGAAAAAATAATCCTGAATACTTCTGGTAAGTAGTGATGTGGGTACGCACAAGGATTCTCTGACCTAGGGGCAGGGTAAACGGGAAGAGTTTGGGAAGGCATTCAAGCTGAAACTGTTCGTGCTGAATCTTGAATTTGGTTATCAGTAAGTCAGGTAGACGAGGTTGCAGAGCAATGACGTGGTGAAATAAAGGCTATTCCAGGCAGTATGATCCTATGCTCTTATATGGAAATGTATTTAGGCCCACATGGAATGTGAATAAATTAGAGAATATGGTGAGAGATTAGGCTTGAGAAAGAGGCAAGCAAGGTCACAGGGAACATTTTAGGTCACATTAAAGTAGTGGTTCTCAAGGTCTGGTTCCAAGATCAACTACTGCATTTCGCTAGGTAAAATGGGCTCAACGTGTATTATGGGCACCCACGTCCCTGGCCAAAACTTTCAGGAAAACACCCCTGGAGAGAGTGGTTTAGTTCGCAGCTGGGAGAGAGATGCATCTGTGAAGGCCTAACATTCCCCTAGTGAACGTGCACATCACGCTGCCTTCCCACTCTCCTGTGAGCCCTTCCCTCCTTGCCATGTCAGGGCCAAGGCTGAGATGGCCACAAGAGTGGCTGGTGGAGTGGGGGCTTCTGAGCCCACTTGCCCCTCTGGTAGCCAGGCAGGTCCCTGGAGTCTGGGTGGCACTGGTCCCCTCCATGTGGCCAGGCCTTGGTCTTTGCCCCACATAACAGCAGCCTACCTTGCCAACCCACCACCACTCCTTCGCCTGATTGTGGGCCTGGATGGAGGCCACTCTGACCTGTTCCCACAGGACCGTACCTTCCTGGACTGAGACTCCATGGCTTGGTGGGCCCAGGCGGGAGCCCTGTATGATCCACTGCGCTCCCTGTCTCCCAAGCCATGTTACCCATGTATAATGAGCACTTTATTTTCCCCTCAAAAATTTGAGCAAAAAAAATCTGTATAATACAGGAAAAATGTGTATCACTTCAGCATTACTTGGAAACTTATTAGAAATGTAAATCATCAGGGCCTTCCCAAAAAAATCTGAATCAGTAGGAGGATCCCAGGAAACTTTTTTTTTTTTTTTTAAGAAGCCTCAATGTCATTCTGATGCACTTTAAAGTTTGAGACCCATTGCACTCAAGTGTCTGGCAATGCAAAATCACATATTTACAAATCTGAGAGAGAATCCCAGGTAAGCACTCTAAAAAAATTCTTTGAAAAATTCAGGAGAAAACATGGATAAAATCAGCAGGTTGAATTTAATAGCATTTCAGCAGTTCAAGTGAGAACTGTTGAGGTTCTGAAATTGCATAATAAACCTGGTAATGTGGAGGATGGAGCTGATTTCAGAGATGTTTAGGGTATAAAACTGGCATTTGATGAGCAGGAAGACATTAAAGCACAAGGCAAAGGCAAGAAGTTAAACTGACTACTAGTTTTCTAGCTTTGCAAACTGAGTAAACCAATTGTACTATTCAGGCAGTTATTTAATATTCTGTCAAGTATTCTTCATTTATATATTCTTTGTTATATGAGGTCTCTCTCAGAAAACTTGATTGTACTCTTTTAAATTTTAGTACATTCTTTGTTTGATTTTTTTGTTGTTGTTGCAGTTTTTTGGCTGGGGCCAAGTTTGAACCCGTCACATCGGTATATGGGGCTGGCGCCCTACTCCTTGAGCCACAGGCACCACCCTCTTTATTTGATTTAAGGAAAATGTACCTACGATATTTAGATGACAACTGAATTTCTTATGTATACGAATTTGTACTGTATATGACAATTTGACTTACAGTTGATATACCTTGAAATAATTTTTGTGGAAAGATGAAAGTGTATATTAATATATTATTAATTTCAAATACCTAGCTGGCAGAATGCTCACATTCTTTTCATGTCACTGAACAAATGTGAGATCTAAACTTATTGCAAAAAAACATAAAAAAGAGTAAATAATGGATGGAGCTGGAACATATTCTTCTTAGCAAAGTATCTCAGGTATGGAAGAAAAAGTACCCAATGTACTGAGCCCTACTATGAAGCTAAATTACAGCTTTCACAGGAAGGCTATAACCCAACTATAGCACAAGACTATGGGGAAAGGGCCAAGGAAGGGAAGGGAGGGGGGAGGTTTTGGTGGAGGGAGGATAATGGGTGGGGCCACATCTATGGTGCATCTTAGAATGGGTACAGGCGATTGCACTAATGTACACAGCTATGATTTAACAATAAAAAAAAAAAGAGTAAATACTGGACAATACATTTTTTTTCCTTTTTTTAATTTCTAAAATAAATTCAGCTGGGCTCAATGGCTGGCATCTATAATCCTATCACTTTGGGAGGCCACGGAGGAAGCATAGCTTGACTCCAGGAGTTCAAGACCAGCCTAGATAACAAGGTGAGACCCTGTTTATATAAAGTACATATACTTTTTTTAATTAGCCAGGCATGACGGCATGCACCTGTAGTCTCCACTACTTGGCAGGCTAAGAAAGGAGGCTCCCTTGAGCCCAGCAGTCTGAGATCATACTAACTAATAATGATGCCACTGCACTCAGGCTCAGCCACCAGAGTAAGATTCTGTTTTTAAAAATATAAAATTTAGTTTAATTTAATTTAATTTAAAAAATCATTTTCACTTCTCAGACATTCAAAATCAATGATACTACGGTTATCCTAGGATGGAGTTTTATAAAGCCTTCATGAAGAATGTTTTGGTTATAGGAGTTACCGCATTTCACAGTCAATGGAGCCATACTGGGATATGAAAATAATACAGAGTAATGAAGGGCAAAATCTTAAGGAAGGCTTTGCTTTTAACGGTAGAAAAGGGGAACAAGTTAATAGTATTACACATATCACTGACACGTAGTATCCTCTGGCGGCCCACGGCAGGAACGCACGTGCACCAGCCCATCTAACTTGTCAAGGAAACACCAAGTGGAGGCAATATTTACTATCTAAATTTTGTGCATAAAAAAATTAAGACTTCATTAACTTGCTTACTTCACAGAACTGCAATATAAAAACACCAAAAATACATATAAGAAGTACCAAAAAAAGTGTCTTCCCATTTCTTTCTTTAGTCTAACAATACATTTCCAAAAAAAAATTATTCCAGCATAGACAGCCCACACACACATTTATATAAAATGTTGTTAAATTATGTGCTTAGCTTTTCTTATCAAATTAATAGCAAGGCATTCTATTTTGTAGAAACAATACCATGGAAAGTCAAATGAAATATCATATTTCTATTTTTTGAGCAAAATAATATTTTTGGAAATGCAAAATTATTGCAGTTCATTGTGACCAATTTCTGCTGATCTAGTTCATGTCATGTTTGAAAGAAACAATAACATTTTGAATAAAAATAAAGGAGATAATTGGAATATCCTTAAATAATTATTCTATTGTGAGCATCACTGCTTGAGATATGACAATAATTATACTACTCATATCAGCATTTCTAAAAATATACCCTAGTCATGAGTAAATCAATGAGACCTTCATTGTTTTAGTGATCTTCAGAATATAATGTAAACGTTCACATATAATAACCTTAGTTGCCCATATGAATGTTGCTGACACAGAGTTTAATTTAATGTTCTTAGTAATAAAAATCACCACTAGGTGAGAAGTAACAGGAAGCTCTTCTAAAAAAAAAATATGCAGGGGTTTATGTTTTTCTTTTTCTGTATATCAAGTGATTTAGCACTGTGATCAAAATTTATCCCAGCCAGAACTGGAAGTCTCCCACAAAATGTTAATGCCCACATTAATGCAGGGTTTGCTAGCTAACATTTTTTTTTTCTGTGACAGTTTTATATTCAAAGTTGTATGTGCGTGGTCCTCTATGCACATAATTTTATGATTGTATTTTAAAGTGTAATGACTCTATAATTTTATACCTGGAAAAGTTATCAATGGCTCTAAAAACTTTAACAAATTTAATTATTAATATTAATTATTGAAAAAGAGACATAGAATAGCGTAAGTCAGAGTAATTGGATTTGTGACTGTGTCAGTATCAATAGGAATGATCTCATTTTCATTTGCTTTATTATTATTAATCTAAGAAAAAATTACATATTAATCATTAAAAATTACTTGTATGCAGTCTGTGGTATATATGGAAGTGGTCTCTTTTCCCCTGAGGTGGAAAATATAATGTATATCCATATCAAACTTTGACTACTGAATGAACACCCTAAATTCAGGGTAAATGGATGATAAATCGCATGTGGTATGTCTTAACCTCTGAAGGTTGTAGCTGAGTTTGGTTTTACTACATGTAGTTATGTTTATGAAAATAGTTATTATATCTACATTCCACATTAAAATAAAAAGCAACAACAACAATTTTATCTGTGTTAAAAACCATTTAATCCTCATTGACTAAAAAATTCCTGGTACATGGTAGGTACTCAATATTTTTAAACAAAATTAATGAAAAATAAATTAATTCTATTGGGCCAATATATTGTATAAAGTACCAAACAGGTGATTTTAGCATGCTACTTTATAGGTATTACCCAATTTACAATGAAAATTTAGCTCAGTGAAAATAGTATTCTAGAGATCAAATAAGTGGCTGAGCCTCTATTGAATGTTGTAAGTTTTCTGAATAAAATAATAATTATTATTATTATCATGACAATAATGGTAGCTAAGCTGTACAATGCTTACCAAGTACCAGATCCTGTTCTCATATTAATTCTCAGCCTTGTGCTCATACTAATTCACATGAGAACTTTCTGAGATAGGTAGGATATTACTCTCATTGCATCAGAGGAAATAAAGGGGAATGGAAAGAAAGATTATGATAAATAACTTCCATAGAGTCACACAGGTATAGGGTTGAAAGCTGGGGTTATACAGCAGTCTGGCTCTCAACCACTAAGCTTTATGGCTTATCAAGATACCCATTGTTTTTATGAAGTAATGTGATTACTGTGCAGATCTGTCTATTGCTGGATATGATAGATATAAATTCCAGGATTGAGAAATAATCTAGAATTGCAGATTCATTTTCCAGAAAGCATTTATGAAGTTTCAACAATATGATACGGCTGGGGTGTGCAGATCACAAAGATCGCTGGAATTTGTAAGTCTAAGGGAAGTCTCTCTAATGTAATTATTATTTGGTAATATGTATCGGAAGCAGCACAGTAAAGTAAAATGTCCATCACCCTATAAGAAAAAAAGTTCTTATGTTTTAAACCCCAGGTACAATATCAATAGCCACTGAACAGTCATTTAGTTTAACTGAACCTCAGATTCTTTTTTTTTTTCTACCCAGAATTTCTTTTATTTAAATTCTTTTTTTTTTTTTTTTTAATATTGTTGGGGATTCCTTGAGGGTACAAAGAATCAGGTTATATTGATTGCTTTTGTTAGATAAGACCCTCCTGTAGTTGTGTCCCACCCCCAAAAGGTGTACCTCGCCCCTTGACCCATATCCTCTCCCTCCTTCCCTTTCTTAACACTCCCCATCTCTCACCCCTCGCGGTGTACTAGGACCTTAATTGTCCTCATATCAGAATTGAGTGGGATTCTTATCTCTCCATTCTTGTGATGCTTTAAAACTGCTGATGCTGGCATGGATGTGGAGAGAAGGGAACACTTTTACACTGCTGCTGAACCTCAAATTCTTCATTTGTTAAATGGAAGTTATAAATTCCTGTTGTGCCTATTTTATGAGTAATACACCACAGTGCTACATCAATAATCAGTAACATCTTGTCTATACATGTGTTCAGTGTAAGATAGTAAACATCTTAAGAACAGTACATCAGCATCTTGGAAAGTCTCAGAAAGATGCTTTGTTCCTTAGAGAATTGAATGACCAATCATTCAAGCTCAGATGTAGCAAAAATAAATTGTGTAATCATGATTAAAAATGAACTTCAAACATTAATTAGCTCCTCTAGTTTGGCAAATGACTTAATTTCTTTTTTTTTATTAAATTATAAACACATAGATCATGTATACATGAATCCATTTATGGGGTACAATGTGCTGATTTTATATACAATTAGGAATGCTTACATCACACTGGTTAATATATACCTCATCTTGTTTACTTAATTGTGTTAAGACATTTATACTCTATACTTAATAGATCTGACATGTACCCTTGCATCATGCACCATAGTTGTCATCCCACCAGTCACCATCCCTCTAGCTGACCTCCCCCCTCCCTACCAATCCCCCCTGCCTCATCCTGGGCCTCATATTTGTAATCTATTCTTCATATGCAAGTGTGAGTGATTGTAAATTAGTTTCATAATAGTACTGAGTACATTGGTTATTTTTTCTTCTTTTTTTTTTTTTTTTTTGCAGTTTTAGGCTGGGGCTGGGTTTGAACCCACCACCTTCAGTATATAAGACTGTTGCCCTACTCCTTGAGCCACAGGCACCACCCTTTTCTTCCATTCTTGAGATACTATACTAAGTAGGATATGTTCCAGCTCCATCCATGTAAACATAAAAGAGGTAAAGTCTTCATCTTTTTTAAAACATCATAATATTCCATGATGTACATATACCAATTCATTCATGGGTCAATGGACACTTGGGCTTCTTCCATGATTTGATTATTATGAATTGAGCTGCAATGAACAATCTGGCGCAAATATCTTTCTTATAAAGTGATTTTTGGTCTTTTGGACCAATGCCACCTAGTAGAGGAATTGCAAGATCAATTTTAATCCCTGAGTATTCTCCATACTTCTTTCCAAAAGGGACATATTAGCTTGTACTCCCACTGGCAGTGAAGAAGTGTTCCCTTTTCTCCACATCCACACCAACATCTGTAGTTTTGGCATTTTGTTATGTGAGCCACTCTTACTGGAGTTAGATGATATCTCAAAGTGGTTTTGATTTGCATTTCTCTGATGATTAAAGATGATGAGCATTTTATCATGTCCCTGTAGACCATGTGCCTGTCTTCTTCAGAGAAGCTTCTGTTCAAGTCCCTTGCCCACAATGAAATGGGATTACTTGTTCTTTTCTTATTAATAAGTTTCAGTTCTCTGTGGATTCTGGTTATCAAACATCAGAAGCATAACCTGTGAATATCCTCTCCCATTCTGAGGGCTGTCTACTGTTTTACTTAATGTGTTCTTGGTAGTGCAGAAGCTTTTAGTTTGATCAGATCCCAGTAATATATTTTTGGTGTTGCTTCAATTGCCCAGTGGTGTCCTCCTCATAAAGTATTCTCCCAGGCCAATTTCTTCAAATGTTTCTCCTGCATGCTCTCCAAGAATCTCTATAGTTTTGTGTCTTAAGTTTAAATCGTTTATCCAGTGAGAATCAATTTTTGTTAATGGTGAAAGGTGTGGGTCCAGCTTCAATCTTCTACAAGTTGCCAGCCAGTACTCCCAGCACCATTTATTAAATAGGGAATCTTTTCCCTCATTTGTACTTTTGTTAGGCTTATCAAAGATCAAATGATGATAAGTGTCTGGGTTCATCTCTTGGTTCTCAATTCTGTTCCAGCCATCTACCTATTTTTGTGCTAGTACCATGCAGTTTTGATCACTATAGATTTATAGTATAGTTTGAAGTCTGGTAGCATGATTCCTCCTGATTTGTTTTTATTTTTGAGTAATATCTTGGCTATTTGAGTTTTTTTCTGGTTCCATATAAAATGAAGCACTATTTTTTCCAGATCTTTAAAGTATGATGATGGTGCTTTGATAGGGATTGCATTAAATTTGTAAATTGCTTTGGGTAACATGGACATTTTAACCATGTTGATTCTTCCCAGCCATGAGCATGGTATGTTTTTCCATTTGTTAACATCTTCAGCTATCTCTTTTCTCAGAGTTTCATAATTTTATAGAGATCTTTCATGTCCTTTGTTAGGTAAATTACCAAACATTTCTTCTTCTTTGGCACAACTGTAAAGGGAATAGAGTCCTTGACTGTTGTTTTGTTTTGTTTTGTTTTGTTTTGCTTGACTATTATTGATATATATAAAAACTAATGATTTGTGAGTATTTTGTATCCTGAGACACTACTGTGTTCCTTGATCACTTCTGAGAGTTTTGTAGTTGAGTTACTAGAGTTTTCCAGGTGTAAAATCATATCATCTGTGAAGAGTGAAAGTTTGATCTCCTCTGACCCTATTTGTATGCCCTTTATCATTTTCTCTTGCCTGATTTCAATGGCTAAGACTTCTTTACATTGTTCACATAAAAAAAATTCAGTGACTACTTCATCCGATTTTCAAATGACATGTGAAACAATACTTGCAAACCAGTTAGCATGTAGTACAAATACATAGATAAACAATAGGTTTTCCCTAAAAGTGTTAATTTATTAATAATATATTTTTAAAAATCAAAGCATACATTTTCCAAGGAAATATATACTTTAACATAAGGCAGAAACTCCTAAAGACTTTCTAAAATCAACAAGATTTAAATGGAATGGTGTGGGGGATTGGGAGACCTTTGTAAATATCAAATTTCTAATCTTGCTTCTCTTATGGGGGTTTCTGTAGCATGGCCAATTATCCCTTTTTGTTCAAGACAGTCCCAGGGCCAGCATTGAAAGTTCTGCATTCTGGAAAACCCCTCTAAACAAGTAAATTGAACAGTTGGTCATGAATCTTTAGAGAATCCAAGTTATATAAAAATCCTCCAATCAAACAACTAATGATATTATATCTTCAGCTTCCTATCATATATCAGAGAGTAAAAAAATTCCCAACACTTCTTCCTTTCTCAACTGTATTTGTTTGCTGGAAGAACTAAATTCACATGGAAATGACTGGGACCTAGTAAGGAATTACATGCATTCTTTTACTATCTACATTTCCTCTGCTAAGTTCTGTTATCAGAAACCATTCTAATAGGAGAAGATGATTAGATATGCAACTATGTTCATTTCTCTTTTAGGTAAAATTTTATTTCATGGACTTTTATTTATTATGCTTTCTGCATTTCTTTTTTGTTACAGAGCTTTACTGGGGTCTGAGAATGAAATACACTCCTATTTTCCCCTGAAGGGTAAAAGTAGATTAGATCAGAAGTTGATCCAAATCAATTTCTGTGTGTTCTGTGCCTCTCAGTATCATAGACTCAGCCCTTCATGAAGCATCTGCTATATGCTTGGCTCTCTATTGTAGGAAGTATGAAGATGAGCTAATAATGAAACTTTACTGACAGGAATATAAAGACAGAAACAAAAAAGTATAGAATAAATTTGGGGGCTTTAGTCTGCCGATGTGGGGAAAATGACTCAATAGAGGATTAAATGGAGATGAAGCTTGAACTTGAATTGAAAAGTTAATAACTATTCTTTAATTGAAAAAGTAGAAATGATCATTTCTGGTCAGGGAGACCCAGATGGAGGGTATCAGCCATATTGGTGTGTTCCATTGGTTAAGGAGAAAGGGAGAATGGTGAGTACTAAGGAGATTCAGCTAGAGGTGAGACAAAGGAGAGTCTGGAAAGACTCAAAACACGGATGTAATTTCTCTGTTCTTTGTCTCAGCTTCACTGTGCTCATCTGCTTATCTTTCTGTGGTCTCCAAGTTTGACAGTTTAAGACTAGAAACCACAGAAGGGACAATGCATTTTCTTTCATGGTCATCACTATTTTGATGAGTAAGATACTCAGATCGTAAAAGATTGTGAAAACTTCTAGAAGCTGAATTTCTCAGGAGGGCTTGATTTACATTTTTTAATGTCTTCTCCAACGTTTACTCACAATGCTATCCTCATCATAAAAAATCATTCAAAGACAAGCAAAGCAATGCAAATAACCAATAAATTTGCAGCCAAAGGCAAACTGACTTGAACACTTTTTGATGCTGCTTAGATTTTTACAAGATTACACTCTACAAAGAATGTAAAGAAACAATACTGCTGCAGGAACAGGATTATGGCAAAAACAAACAAACAAACAAACAAACAAACAAACAAAAAAACCTCATGTAATGAAAATAGGGCCCAAACACTGCATTTCAGGTTGTCTGCACTTAATTAAATTCTCACATGATTTTTTTCCCCTCTCACTGTCCAGGTAGCAGGAATAGCGTAAAGCAAATAATAATAGCACAGCTATCAGAATTGGAAAATCAACCTTTTTGCAACACTATTATCTAGTTTACAGATTTTATTGATTTCTCTAGTTGCCTCAATAATGTCTGTAATTGTGCAGGATGATCCTGAATCTTGCATGGTATTGCACTGCTATCCTATATTCAATTCTTTCAATCTGCTATACTGTTTGAAGTTCTCATTATGTGTTTTAGCCAACATTCTTTGAAGAGTTCATAGCTAGTTTGTAGAGTATCTCTCAAGTTGGATTAGGATGATGTTACCTCATAATAATTTTCTCATTGTGATAAGTTGGCAAAATACCAAAAAAGTGATGCTATATATCATATTGAAAGGCAAATGCTATAGATCTGTTTCATTCCTGGTGATAATTTCATTCACAGCTCAAGGAAAAATTAAATAGTTCAGTATAATTTAGTATGATACATTTGTGCCTGAGAAGTTTATATTTCTGAGATAAGAACACATGGTTTAATTTGGGTTGTGCTCTGTGTGTGCATGAAAAAACAAAAATCCACCAGAGTGGATTTACTGTTATGAAGCAGTACTATTTTAAATATTGTGAATATTTTTTTGAATAAATTACAACTTTTTCTCAAATGACATCTGATCAAGTGATCACTGGTTTTGAATATTTAAATTCAATTACAATTTTATTTTAAAAAGTCATCCTAATTGTTCTCTTAGCTTCTTGTAAAAACCTTCATCGTAGCATTTAACATACTTGAACTAGCTGGTAAGCTTACTGAAAGAAGACAATATATCTTATTTACTGTTTGGCTTAAGACCTAAGGCATAGATTTTTCTATGTGTTGCCCAAAGTTCCTGTATTGAAAACTTAATCCCAAAGCATCAGTGTTTACAGAAGGAAATTTTAGGTGATTAGGTCATGAATGGATTAATGCACTTAATCTCAAGTATAGGTGTGAGTGACTTGGTTATAAAATTTCACCCCCCTCACTTGCATGTTCCCTTTCTCTCTTCTCTTTCTCTGCTCCTTCACCTCCTCCCAGCCCCTTCTTCTTCTCCTACGTGCAACTTTGCTCCCTCGCTAGTCCTCCCACTTTCTACTTTGTAATGGTCCTCACCAGAAGCAATTTCTAAATCTTAGACTCTCCAGCCTTCAGAACTGTGAGCCAAATACATTTCCTTTCATAAATTACCCAGTCTGTGGCATTCTGTTACAGCAGCACAAAACAGACTAAGACATTCATTCACTTATTCAGATTAAGGTTTGCCTATTTAGTTTTAATTACTGAGGTTTCATTGTGTTGCTTAATTCAGTAAACACTTACTAACTACTAGTTACATCAGTGCTTCCTATAATACTTGTGATAAACACTGTGAAATGAGAAAAGAATGCGTGATCCCTGCCCTCAAAAAATGTACAATTTTATATGGCTGCATCACTATTACTGAGTTATGGTCCTGTCTGTTATCTGTGTACATTTTTAATTCCAATTTAATATTGGTAAATGGAAATGTTTTGCAACATCAAACTTGGCATTAAGGGATGTTATTGAGAGTATGAATTTTGGGTGTTAGAATAAAAAGCCTAGTGTTAGTTCTTATAATAGAAGTATAATTTTAAACACTTTATATGAACAAACATTTTTATTTCCTTGTAAACTGGATTTTTTTGAGAATAATATAAATAAGGTAACATACCAAATGGTAAGTTATAAAATTTTAATTCAAAATCAGCAAATGAAGTTAAATAGATTATTTTACAATTATGTTCACTTGCTGAGGATAAGTTTGATATTTGAGTTGACTTTCTTTCATTTTATATTATTAATTAATATGCCTATTGGTTATCTTTTTCCTGAATTAGTCTTTTAAGTTTTTGAGATAGTTTGATTTATTTAAGTAATTTTACTTGCATAATATATAATATGAGGTACATATATTATAGAAAGATAGAAGAGTAAGAGTTACTTAGATTTTCACATATTGTTGCACCATGTTTATTAAGGAAATACTAACAGTAGTTTAAGATTATTTTATAGGAAAATTCTATTTGTAGTACAGAGTAGATTTGTTTATTTGTTTGTTTGTTTTTCTCCAAAGGTAAAATTCATCCTCAAAAAAGTTATATCCTGTTTGGAATCAGTTAGAGTTTAGGATTCAAGATTATTATATTATGTTAATTACCTTGTAAGTGTTTAGTAGCCTGTCAGAAAACACACTTATCCACAATTGAACACCTGATTCATTATAGTTGACTATAATTCTATGTAGTGCTCTTTTCCCTTGTCTTCTAATAAATTTAGATAATTTTGGTTGTGCCACAAAGATCAGAAAATAAGGAAGTTGCAAACAAAAGAGTAGGATATAAATTTTTTAAGCATATTTTTGAATACATTGTGTGCTTTAAAAATTTAGGGTATAAATTAAATACTACTTCATTTTTAAAGAAATAACCAAAATTAAATTAATTTGTGAACATCAGAACCTTTCAGAAAGTCAGCAAAATAAAAAGTTAGTTTTTATAAAAGATTAATAAAATCAATAAACTCTGGGCCAGATTAATTAGAAACTGAAAAGTAATATTTCTAATAATCTCAATAAGAAATGAAAAGGGGGGAAATAATAACAGTTACCACTGAGATACAATAAACTCTATGCCCAGGAATTTAAAAATGTGGAGAAAAAAAGACCAAAATCTGAATCACACAACCTCCTTAAACTCAAACAGACAGAATTAGAAATTTTGACCAGACGGATATCAAACACTGAAATTGCATTAACAATACAAAATTTTTCAAAAAGAAACATCCTGGACCACATAGTTTCACACTAGAATTCTATCAAACCTTCAAAAAGGATCTCATACCTATATTGTAAAACCTAGTCAAAAACATAAAGAAGGAAATAACCCACCCCAACAAGTTTTATGAAGCAAACATCACCCTGATATCCAAACCAGCAAAGGCCCCAACTAAAGAGGAAAAGTGTAGACTAATATCATTAACAAATATTGATGCAAAAAATATTCAATAAAGCAAACATAGCACAGCTAAACATTAAAAAAAAATATACATCATCATCAGGTGGACTTTATTTCAGGGATGCAAGGTTGATTCAACATACATAAATTCATAAATGTTACCACATATCTAGCAGAAGAGTATTGTGTCTTTGATTTGATTCTCAGTTTCACTGTTACTGGAGCATATGAAGACTACTGATATGTATGTGGACATTGATTTTGTATACCAAGACATTACTATATTCCCTGATCACTTCCAGGAGCTTTGTAGTTGAGTCCCTGGAATGTCCTCATTTGAATATACTTGATATCCTTCTCTTACCCGATTATACTGTCTAGAACTTCCAGCATTATGTTGAATAGCAGTAGTGATAGTGGACATCTTTGTCTGCTTCCAGCTCTAATTGTAAATGCTTTTGATCTTACTCCACTCAGCATGATATTGGCTGTGAGTTTGTTGTAGATGGTCTCTAAAGTTTTAAAAATGTTCAACGATGTGTATTTTCTTAAGTGTTCTTGTCAGAACATGATGCTGAATTTTGTCCATTGCTTTATTCTGCAGCTATTGAGGGATCATAAGATCTTTGTTTTTGCTACTATATGTGTGATAAGGAACTTTACAGAAAGAATTACAAAATACTAAAAAGCACTATGAAATACTGAGAGAAGAAATAGAAGAAGACATTAACAAATAGAAGAACAGGAGTAACAGCTTCCCTGCAACTGGGCACGGTGAGTCTGGGGAGATAAGACTCTGGGCATCTCTGGCTGGTGGGATCTGCCTATAATCATCCCTTTGAGGATACATGGAGTCAGCAAGGGACTTCTGGATCCCAAGAGGAGGACAAAAACAGTGGAAAACTGGCAAGTGGTTGCGTGTGTTCGATCAACCTAATCCCGCCGGCAGCCATAAGTAAATCAGCAGTGAGACTGCAAACCAGAAAGACCTTACCTGTGAACTGCTTCAGTGTTTTTGGACTTGGCACTCAGTTGAACTGCCTTGGGGAGAGCTTGAGCAGGAGTGCAGAGAATTTTGGGCATTGTCTAGGGCTCCAGACTGAGCCACTGAGCCAGACAGAGCTAATAGTGCTTGGCTATGGGCCTCAGGTAGCCATTATGAGAGAATTGCCCCAGCAAGCTCTGCCCTCAGGGCTGCAGAGCAAGGATAGGGCGGGAGCTAATAACCTAGTGCCTGAGCAGCCTAAAGGCGGGGACTGAGCTGCCTTACAGCCTTAACCCTCAGGGGAAGAGTGAGATCAGTTTTGGCACACTGGAGCCTTGGGCTGTTGCTCTTCGTAGAGTATCATAGCATCACAGCTCATAGCAACCTCAAACTCTTAAGCTTGGCACCTCCCGGACCTCTGTAAGTGCTGCGCCGTGACCCCCGACCTGCGACCCATGCCCGCCGGGCCTCCTCATGCCCTAACCAGGAACTGCATGAGCCCCGCAACCCTGTGTCCTCCCTCCTCTACCCTCCCTGCCTCCACACCGGCCCGCTCATCTGGCCAGGGATTCTGGTAGCCACGTGCCCTCTGGAGTCCTCCTTGCCTCTGTGCAGAGCCCTTCTCCTGGTCAGAGACTGCTGGAGCCTTGGGCTCTTGGTGCCAAAGTCACTGGATGCCAGGCACTCCCAGAACCATGTGCACCACCTCCCAACCTGTTGCAGGATCCGGGTGTGTCATGCTCTGGAGGTGCTTCCACAACCAGAACTCCCTGGCTGGAGCAGTCCCAGAGGAACTACACAGGGTCATTCCCTACAAAGATCCAGCAACAACAGAGTGATCCTGCTGGGGTCTAATCTTAGAGAGACACGTCCCCAACTCTTAGGACGGCTAGAGGCAATGGTGAAAAACAATCATGAAGTGAAATCAACAGAAAAACTCTGGCAATATGAATAATCAGAGTAGATCAACACCTCCAAGGATCAATGGGGCAGACACAGCACAAGATCCCATGCACAAACTAATAGCTGAGATGTCAGAAATCAAATTCAGAATCTGGATGCAAATAAGATCAAATTAGAATTACAAGCAGTTACTCAAATGATATCTCAATAATTCAATGAATTCAAAGACCAAATGACCAAAGATTTTGACACATTGAGACAAGAAGTTGCAGCCCTCAAACATCTGAGAAATACAGAAGAATCCCTCAGTAGCAGAAGGGAGCAAGCAGAAGTAAGAATTTCTGACATTGAAGACAAAGCTTTGAATGCTCCCAAACTCTCATAGAGGAAGAGAAATGGAGGGCAAAAACAGATCACTCTCTCAGAGAGCTCTGGGATAATTCAAAGAAAACCAATATTCATCTTATAGGAATCCCTGAAAGAGATGAAGTAGCTTCACAAGGCACAGAGCCTCTTCTCCATGAAAGTATGAAAGAGAACTTTCCAGACATGCCAAGACATTCTGAAATTCAGATAGCAGACAGTTTCAGAACTCCAGCACAACTCAACCCAAATAAGACATCCCCCAGACACATCATAATCTATTTCACTAAAGTTAATATAAAAGAGAAAATTCTGAAAGCAGCCAGACGAAAGAAAACCATTACCTACAAGGAAAATAATGTCAGAATAACTGCAGATCTCTCTGCTGAAACATTTCAAGCTAGAAGAGGATGGTCATTGACTTTTAATCTCCTAAAACAAAATAACTTTCAACCTGGGATCCTGTACCCAGCTAAACTGAGTGTCATTTATGATGGAGAAATTAAGTACTTCAATGACATTCACATGTTAAAAAAATTTGCCATAACTAAACCAGCTCTCGAGGATATTCTCAGACCTATCCTCCATAAAGACCAGCATAATCCTCCACCACAAAAGTAAACCCACCCAGAAAATTGTGATCAAATTCCAACTTCCAAAGTCACAAAAGGATTAAAAATGTCCACTGGATTCTTGAAAGGCTTATCAATATTCTCAATCAATGTGAATGGTTTAAATTGTCCTCTAAAGAGGCACAGGTTGGCTGACTGGATAAAAAAACTCGAGCCAGATATGTGCTGCATACAAGAATCGCATCTTACGTTAAAAGCCAATTATAGATTCAAGGTGAAGGGATGGTCATCTATACTCCAGGCAAATGGAAAGGAGAAAAAAGCAGGCATTGCAATCCTATTCGCAAACACAATAGGCTTTAAAACAACCAAAATAAGGAAGGGTAAGGAAGGACACTTCATATTTGTTAAAGGTAATACTCAATATGATGAGATTTCAATTATTAATATTTATGCACCCAATCAGAATGCACCTCAATTTATAAGAGAAACTCTAACAGACATGAGTAACTTGATTTCCTTCAGTTCCATAGCAGTTGGAGTTTTTAACACTCCTTTAGCAGTGCTGGATAGATTCTCTAAAGAGAAGCTAAGCAAAGAAATTGTAGATTTAAACTTAACCATTCAACATCTGGAAATAACAGACATCTACAGAACATTTCATCCCAATAAAACCGAATACACATTCTTCTCATCAGCCCACAGAACATACTCCAAAATTGACCACATCCTAGGCCACAAATATAACCTCAGCAATTTAAAAAAAATAGAAATTATCCCTTGCATCTTCTCAGACCATCATGGAATAAAAGTTGAACTCAATAACAACAGGAACCTGCATACCCATACAAAAACATGGAAGCTAAACAACCTTATGCTGAAGGATAAATGGGTTATAGACGAGATTAAGAAGGAAATCACCA
>CAUYPK010097347.1:0-53446 GCA_963574355.1 Loris lydekkerianus | reverse complement strand
GGCTAGAGCTGCATGCGGCTCCCGGCCAAAATGAATTTTGGCTCTTTGCCTCTTATCATTATTTTGTATACTGTGGCTCTTTGCCAAGTTTGGATTTTGTTATGCTGCTTCTGAGGAGGGACCTCTGAGGAGCGATCTCCGAGCACATAGTCGAACTTGTTCACCACCCCTGGATCTGTTATTGATACCTTCTGCCACATTTTTAAGTTCCCTGATTGACTGCTTCAATTCCTGAAGCTCCACTATATCTTTTATATATTCTTAATATCATTCATACCTTATTTTGTTCTGTTTCTGGAATTATTTTTTGTTATTTTCCACTTTGTTAGCAATTTCCTTTATTGTTTCTGTGATTCATATTTTAAATTCCCTTTCTGTCATTTCTAACATGTCTTTATAGGTGAGAATCCTCTGTAGCAGTATATCTCAGTTGTTATTTAAGAAATTTATGTGGGAATGATTTTAAAAAGCAGAAAAATATTTATAAAATGAGAGAGAAAGCAAGAGAAATGCAAAGGAAAGAAATAATAAATTGGGTAGAAAAACCATACCAAAAATGGAGCCCTTATTACTGAAGGAAGTGAAAAATGGAAAAAATGAAAATACCATAAAAAAAATATTACAAATATGCAAAAAAAATCTTAAGGAATAAAATTCAGAAAAAAAAGAATAACAGAAGCAGAAAAACTAGCAAAATGGAGACCTTACAATTGAAGAAGGAAACAATGAAAAATTGTAATCACAAAAACAAAGAGAAAGTAAAATCGAGAGGAAAAATGTTGAGAAAAAAATTTTAAAAAGAAAAATATATATACATACATATTATCATATATTGCTTGGACAACAGGTGATATTCTGAGGTATGGGATGCTAATCATGATGCTGATACAGCTATATAAAATGATGGCTGGAAGTCTCTGTTTTGCCAAGGAGACCTGGTATCATCCTCCTGATTTCTTTGTCCTAAATCCCCTCAGGGTTGAGAGCCTCAGCCTGCCTAATATACATGTCTTAACCTTTCCAAAATGTGTCCCTTGGCCACACAACGGCTATCCCAGGCATGCATGGATCACTCAAGTCTCCCCATGGTGGGGTACCCAGTTTAGCAGGCACAGCAGAACTGGTCTCTCACTGGGACCCTGTCAGCTGATCCTGCAAGGCAGATATTCCACAACAGTGTCACCCAGCTGGCAGCCAAAGAAAAGGAGCTCTGTTCCTCCCAATGACTCAGTCTGGGCTCCTGGTCACTGTTCAAGATCTCACTCTCCTGCCCAAGCTCTTCCAAGGTAACTCCACCAAGTACCCAAGTCCAAAACACAAACAAACAAATAAAGCCTACAGGGAAGTCCGTCTCTGTCTGAAAATTCCCAAACTGCTGGTCTCTGCCAGCATGCAAGTAATGGTACTCTGTACTGATTCTTCACTGCTCCCAATCTTCTTTTGGCTCCTGGAGTTTCCTTCTGTCTCCCTATGCCTGCAAAGGGATGTTTCTGGGTGGGGTATACCAGCCAGAGGTGGCCAGAGTCCTTTCTCCCTGATCTCACCAGGCATGGCTACATAGGATCTGTCTCTAATTTCATTGTGCTTTATCCCTCCCCCCGTTCTTGTCTTTGAAGTTTTAGCTTAAGCTATTTTTTTTCTTTTGTTTTAGAATGTTACAGGGACAAAAATGTTTTGGTTACATGTATTATTTTGTACAATTTGAATCAATTATGTCTATCTCCATGATAATGGGCATTATTCCATTAGGTATGAATCACCCATTATCATCTCTTCAATTTTCATTGAATTTTGCTACTATGTGTACATAAGTATGTGTGCTGATCATTTAGTTCCTATTTAAAAGTGAGCACATGTGGTTTTTGTTTTTACTTTCTTGCAGTATTTCACTTAGGAAGATGGTCTCCAGTACCATCAAGGTTGTTACAAAAGGCAGTTGTTCAGCATTTTTTATGGTTATTATACTCCATGATATACATAAACCATGCTATTTTAACCCACTCAAGTATTAATGTGCACTTGAGTTGGTTCTACATCTTTGTGACTGTAAATTGTGCTGCTATATATACTCTAGTGCAAATGTCTTTTTTATAAATTTGTCATTTTTTTTCCCTTTGGATAAATACCCAGTAGTGGGATTACTGGATTAAATGTCTACTTTTGGTTCTTTATGGTATCTACATACTACTTTCCGTTGAGGTCATACTAGTTTGCATTCCTACCAACAGTATAAGTGTTCCTTCTTCTTCACATTCACCTAGGCATCTGCTGATTTGGAACTTTTAGATAGATGTCATTTTCACTGGTGTTAGGTGATATCTTATTGTGGGTTTTGATTTGCATTTCCCTGATGATTAGGAATGTCAAACATCTTTTCATGTGTTTATTGGCTATTGGTCTATCTTCTCTTAAAATGTTTCTGTTGATGTCTTTTTACCCACTTTTTAATGGACTTGTTTGATGTCTTCTTGCTGATTTGCATGAGTTCTCTGTAGATTCTGAATATTAGTTTCTTCATTAAATGTATAGCATGCAAATATTTCCTCCCATTCTGTAGGTTTTATATTTCCTTTACTGATTGTTTCCTTAGCTGTGCAGAAGTTTTTAAAATTTTATCATGTCCCTTTTATTTAATTTTGTTTGTGCTGTGATCATCTTTGTTGTCTTCATAAATTCTTTGCCTAGGCAAATATATCTATTAAACTTTTTCCCACATCTTTTTCCAGAATTCTTATAGTTTCATGCCTTTAAGTCTGTTATTCATCATGAATTAATTTTTGTGAGTGGTGAGAGGCATGGATCCTGCTTCAGTATTCTACATGTGGCTATCCAGTTTTCCCAGCACCATTTATTGAACAAGGATTCTTTTCCCCATTGTATGCTTTTGTCTGTTTTTTTACAGATAAGATGGAAATACAAGGATGCTTTTTACATCTGGGTTTTCTATTCCAATCCACTGGTCTGTGTTTCTATTCTTGAGCCAATACCATGCTGTTTTGTTTACTATAACCTTGTACTAGCTTGAAGTCTAGTAGAGTGGTATCTCCCAAATTGTTCTTTTTGCTTAAGATTACTTTGGGTAATTGGGTCTTTTCCAGTTCTATATGAAGTGTAAAATTATTTTTTCTGGATCTTATAAAAGTGACATTGATGTTAGTATTTCAATGGGGATTGTACTGAATATGTAAATCACTTTGGGTAATATAGACATTTTATACAATGTCAAAAACTTCGAGGAAATGAAAAAAATTCTTAGAAACACAACCTTTCTAGGTTCAATCAGGAAGAAATAGAACTTCTGAAAAAACCACTATCAATTAACACAATTGAAAGAGCAATAAAAAAAATTCACAACAAAAAAAGCAAGTCCTGGGCAAAATGGTTTCATAGCTAAATTTTATCAGATATACAGAGAATAACTGTTACCTATACTGCATAAACCACCTAATAACAGAAAAGAAGGAATCCTGCCAAACTCAATCTATAAAGCCAATATCACTTTGATACCAAAACTATGAAAGGACACAACAAAGAAAGAGAACTACAGACCAATATTCCTTACAAATGTAGATAAAAAAAATTCTCAATAAAATCCTAAGAAATTGAAGAGAATCACTTGAGCCCAAGAGTCTGAGGTTGCTGTGAGATATGATGCCCTGGCACTCTGTCTCCAAAAAAAAAAGAGAGAGAGAGAGAGAAAGAAAGAAATTATCCACTATGATCAATTGGCCATCATTCCCCAAATGCAAGGATGGTTCAAGATACAAATATCTATACATGTAATTCACCATATAAATAGAAGCAAAAATGAAGACCATGTGAGCCTCTCGAGAGATGCAGAAAAAGCATTTTAAAAAATCCAGCACTGGGAGGCCTTAGGATGGAGGGTGAGCAGCGTACTGCAAGCTGGGTGCAAGTCCACGGCAGGTGCCATCTAGAGGAAGCCCAACCAGCTGCCACCATGCTTTCACCTGCAGCAAGACACAAACAAACCTGGCAGAGGGCCACTGTGGCGTCAATGCAGCGACAGTGGTGCCCTCTACCCTCATGTCTCTTAGCTGCTGGAGGGATGCAGGGGAGGCGGCAGTGGCCGCAGTGGGAAAGAGGTGGTGGAAGCGCGGTTCTCCACTGGGCGTTTGGGCTCTGAGGAGGAGGAGGAGAGGCTCGAGCGAGAGCTCTTCTGCAAGATCATTAATGCCTTCTGCTGCTACGGCATTAGTATGCATGAACCAGTAAAATGAACAGAAAGACAATTTCTATCATTCCCAGGTAATCAACAGAAACTAATTCCTCAGTTTCTCCTTCACTTGGACAAGATTCAGAAATGCATTGATCATAATCAAGAAATACTACTGACCACTGTGAATGACCTCATACATATGTTTGAAAATAGAGAATATGGACAAGATAGAAATGGAAAGATCACGCAAGCATCTACAGTTGACATAGATAAGTTAAAATCCACACGGAAACAGTTTGTGAGAGACTGGAGTGAAACTGGGAAAGCAGAAAAGGAGGATGCCTGCTACCAGCCAATCACTAAAGAAATTTAAAAAAAAAAAAAAATTTAAGGAGAAATGGTAAATAGTGCCTGTTTTTGATTTAGTTTCTTTAAGACACGTGAGCACTGAGTTTCTCTATAAGACATTTTGCAATCTTGATTCATTTTTATAGTCATGAGAACCTGTTTGTTTTCCATGAGTGAGTGTTGTGTTTGTTATTGAATGCCATGTGTGAGATTGTATTTAAATAATTTTCGCTTTAGTACTTACTGGAAAACTTAATTTAGAAATTAAATGATACAGTTAGGTTGAATATTCGTTATCAGTGATGTATATCTTTTTATAATTTGCTTTATGGCAAAGCAAAAAGCTGCAAACTTTTAATTCTTCTCCTTGTGATATACTTATGAATGAACGATGGATCTGTACCTTAGAGCAAAGGCTCTTAACATTTTTGTGCCATGGACCTTGGAGCAATCTGAGCCCTATCGTCCACTTTTCAGAATAACATAAAATGCATGGGATTATAACAAAACAAATTATTTGGAAATACAGTTATTAAGATATTTTAAAAGTAAATTTGTGATATAACATGCCTTTTATCGTAGATCACATTAAATATAATCTGGTAGTAAGTATAATTACTGTATTATGAAAATGCTGAATGGTGTATACATTATTTTGAGAATCTCAGCAACTAAAGTGAATTGAAAATATATGTGATTTCCATGGGTGATAAAGTTATAAGTATTGCTAAATTTGCTAAACCTAAACAAATAAATAAATAAAATCCAGCACCCTTTTATAATAATAACTTTCAACAAAATAGATGTAGATACCTCAATATTCTAAAAGTCATAGATCATAAACCACCATCATAGTGAATGGAGAAAAATTGAAAGCATCCCTGCTTAGAACTGGAACCAGACTAGATTGCTCACTGTCACTACATCTTTTCCACAAATTGCTGGAAGTCCTATCCAAAGAAATCAGGCAAGAAAAAGAAATTAAATGTATCCAAATAGGGAAATAAGAAGTCAAATTATTGCTCTTTCCTAACAGTATGATCTTTTATCTAGAAAACCCCAAAGATTCTGCCAAGAGACTCCTGAATGGATAAATTTATCAGTCTTAGGTTACAAAGTCAATGTATAAAAGTCAGTAGCATTCATATACACCAACAGCAGTTAAGTTGAGAATCAAATCAAAGATTCAATACCTTTCACAATAGCAACAAAGAAAATAAAATACCTAGAAATATATTAAACCAAAAAGGAGAGAGACCTCTACATAAAGAACTATGAAACACTGAGGAAATAAAATGCAGAGGATATAAACAAATAGGAAAACATATCATGCTCATGGATCAACAGAATCAACAGTCTTAAAATGCTTAGGCTAAATTAGGCAAATGTCCTTTCTGCAAGTCCTATATTCTCATAAAGCCATTGGCTCTTCCAAGGAGGTGTCACATTCTATTATCAGAGCTCCTTAAGAACCTTTAGTAGGTGCCAAGTGAATATTTACCGAATGAATAAAAGTTAGAGGAATAGAAAGGATGAAGAAAATCTTGGCTGCTTTAACATAAACAATAATTAAACTTGCTAGGGTCGCAAATTAAATTAGCTTACATCTTAAAAGGATCACCAAGTTGCCTTACAAACCAACTAGATTCACTAACATTAAAAACAAACAAACAAACAAACAAAAAAACAATGTCAACTACTGGAGAATATGCAGGAAAACTAGAAGTCTCTGCTGGTATGGCTGTCAAATGGAATAGCCACTTTGGCAAGCAATTGGGCAGCTTTTTAAAAAGGTAAATACAGACTTATTTTAAGACTAAGTGAAAACATTCATAGGCAATTACCAAATAGAAATTCAAACAACTGTCTTCATAAAGACCTGAACATAGACGTTTATAACAACTTTACTAAAAATAGCCAAAAACAACCTAAACAACAGCTAGATTGAAAACAACCTAAATGTCCATCAGGTGATGAATGGAATTGTGGTATTTCCATACAATGTACCGTATATACTCGATTATAAGCCGAGTTTTTTCAGCACAAAATTTGTGCCGAAAAACCTGAACTCGGCACAAATTTTGTGCTGAAAAAAATCGGCTTATTCTCGAGTATATACGGTAATATTCTCAACAGCAACCACAACAAAGTGAATGAAAAGCTGGTACAACAATAGAAATGAAGTTCAAAAGCATTATGCTAAATGAAAGAATTTAGAAACAGAAGACAGCATATTACATGATTTCATTTGTATAATATTTTAGAAAAGGCAAAACAGAAATGGTATTGCCAGGGACCTCTCCTCTGGTAGAGGGAAGGGATTGTTTGAAAAGGGACATGAGGGAATTATTTTGGTGTAATGAGATGTTTTCTATTTTTATTATGGTAGTAGTTAAATGACTATAAATTTGCCCAACTGAATTGTTCACCCAGAGTGAATATGAAGGCAAGTAATTTATATTTCAACAAACTTGAAAAAGGGGCTCAAAATGTGATATCTTGCTCCTCCTCTCCCTTAATAGAATAAGATACCCTACATAGTCAATATTTACATGCTCCTTACACAGCTAGGGTCATCTAATATAAATTATGAAGTTTACATAAAATTGAAGAAAATTCACATGTCGAGTATCTACAATGTTTAGAAACTTGCTGTTTTTTTACAGTGCCCCCATCCACTCAAAAAACCTCATGAATAATAGGTTTTAACAGACCACATAAGTTATCATTCCTGTTTTATATCCAAAGATCAGTTCACTTAAGTACATTGTAAAGGTCAAGAATTGGTCCTGGGCCTTCTAACCAGATTCATCTGACTTTAAGTTTCGCATACTAAACACATGTGGCTGTCTGACACAAAAACTGCGATCCCACGTATTCTTTGTCACATGTAAATAGGATTCCGTTATTTTCCTGTCTAAAAGCTTTTCAGTTATTTTTATTGCATATTGAATAATAACTAAACTCCCATCCTGGCTTCTCAAGTTGCACATGGACAGATGCCTGCCGACTTCTGTACTGCTCTGCATTCCACGTTCCCCATGTCCCCCAAGCTCCACACACAGAAAGCTCCTCCCAGACAAAGAACTTTCATGTATTACTTCCACCTCTTGCAAATCCCTTCATTCTACAGTTTCTATAAAGGGTTGTTCTCTTTCTTCAGGACTTAGCCTAACTGTTATTTCATCAGAGATTATTTTCCTGTACCACTCGATATGAGAAACCAGCCTCTCCTTTGCTATTATGTGTGTATTTTCATTTTCCCTCTACAAACAAACCCAGTATGTTGTTTGGAATACAGTAAGTACTCAATCAATATTCTGAATACTTGAATTAATAAATAAGTGAATTCACGTTAGGCTGCTAGGACCAAGTTCGGAGAGAAAAATCATTAAAATCTAGCGCAAAAGGCAAGACCATCCCAAATGGAGACCTTTTTGCTGGCAGAGCTAAAATCTGAGGTCTGCATATATTAATTAAAATCAATAAATAACAATAGGCTTGCTAGAAAGACAGAAGCTGGAATTAAATCAATTAAGAATGTTGTCTCTATGTAAATTAGAGACATCAACTAAATTAAACTGCTGAAACTGGGAGATTAAAAGAATATTAATGAGCTGATAGAAGCTTCTTGATAAGATTTGAAAAATATTATTTTGTTTGTTTGACTTCAATGAGAACCAAGTGTGAGGAAAAGGCATTTTGAAGGTGTCTCGTGCCTATTAGTGTCCCACAAATACTACCCGCTGAAGAACACTGCATAAGAATCTTCATTATTCAAGTTAAAATAAAAGACAGGGTGAGTCATTTTATCTTTTACCTACACCAGGAATTAAATAGGAATTCTTTCACAGATTAGCATTTACCCCAGCAAATCTTGTATGATCTTTTTCAGAGGTACTTATTTTTCTATGACAAACATTCTTCAAATATGGCACCCCTCTGCCCCTGTGGGCAAGTTTCAAGTTTCCACAGAATTATTTCTTTTCAGGACCTAATCTTCTAACTTCCAATCCTTAGCAGGAGGCTAAATTTAATAGAAAGCCCTTTCTAATTTCAGCTGTGTGGCCAATGCTCTACCCGTAACACTCTTTCTTACCTTACCAACCACACATAACACCCCTGTACATGCATAAATAGTATCAGAATTAATTCTTTCCTGTCTTCCATCCATCTGATCTCAGATAACACACTAAATCTGTGTTGTTTTATCTTTTGCACAGGGAGGTATCCTAGTTGGGTTCACTATACCTTTTTCCCAAGTCTCCTGAATTTTTCCACTTTGCCTTCCACAGCTTAAGATCAGGCCATTTTTTTTTTTTTTTTTTTTTTAAATCACAATGAATACTCGAATGGTTGGGTGAAAGAAAGAATGAAAGGATGGATATGTTGATGAACAAATAATAAATAAATAAAAGTAAGTTTATTACAAGCATAATTATGTCACAAAATTGGCATTACATTGGGATATCTGGTTCCCACTTAATTCTGTCTTAGAACCTAAATTGAGGAATAGATGGCAGAGTGGGATGCAGGAGATTTAAGGAGATTCTGTCCTTAAAAATAAATTTTTCATCACATATTTCACAGGAAGATTTAAGTACTTGCATTCTTAACATTAACTTGTTACAGGACTCAGTAATAAGCTTTTCTTTCAGTTGTTACTCTAATCAAGAAGCAACTTTTATTTTCAAAAGTGGCGAACTGTGTAATCTCATCACCACAATGTATAAAATAGAGCAGATCTCAGGAAGAATTCAAAGGATCAAATAAAGAGAGCTCAGTTAAAAAAAAAAAAAAAAAAAGAATGGAGACTGACCCATATATTAAAAGCAAATCAAATACAAATTCAATATACTTTGTATTGAACGTGCTTATTGGGAGAAAAAAAATTCATAGAAATGTATGGCTAAAGTCTTTAAGTAAATTCTTCATATGTGTAAAGAAAAGAAAATGAACAACTCAGTTATAAGTCACCAGACACAAGAAGGGCATACTCTCAGCACAGAATTCAGTGTTGATGATAGTGGATGAAGAGGGCCCTTAGCTAAAAGGATTTTAGAGGGCCTATTAGAGAACCTACACAGTAGAAATGACTGAAGAATAATCTTGAGCAGACATGGAGAGACTTCCCATGTTTCTGTTTTTTCTTGTTAAGCAGCATTCTTAGTGAAAAGGAGAATCAACTTGATATCAGATATTACCGTATCTTTTTCATATACATGTGTATATGATGAGTATCTTGAGTTACTTCAGATTAAATCCAGAGTATCTCTGATCTTACATTCTTTTATTTTTATTTATTTATTTATTTTATTATTATTATTTTTTTTTTTTGCAGTTTCAGGCTGGGGCTGGGTTTGAAGCCCCCACCTCTGGCATATGGGGCCAGCACCCTACCCCTTTGAGGCACAGGTGCCACCCATGATCTTGCATTCTTAATGATGTAGTGAGGTGTTTTCTTTTGTGTTGTGGTTCTGCCAACACATAAGTGAACAGTTAATCACTTCTTGGGTCCCAGCTTTCCTCATCTGTGAAAGGAAGGTTATTAGTACATGGTAGGTAGATTAAGTCTCTGGCACATTGTAAATGCCTAATAATAATTAGGCCATTAATAAGGATTATTATTATTATAATAAAATCATACAATGTAAATATTGACTTCTGTTTGATGAACACTGCTTAAATTTATATTTCCTTTAAATTCTTTAAGTTTAGTGGTCATAAAAAGAAGCATACAGCATTTTTTTTTTTTTGCTAAGAAATCTACATTTTGGGAAAAGAATAATTAAGGCATTAAGAATGAAAACTGTGGCCTCTTCCCATTTTCACATGACATTTAGTAAAATGAATTTTCCCAGCTGTAAATTTGAGTAAAAATACTCTTAAAAAATTAATTAACAGACATCAGTATTTACAACATCCACGTAATAATCAGACCTACACAGCCTGACCTGAGTCCTCTGAAGAGGAAGAGCTATGGTGGTTGTCTTCAAAGGTCTCAGTTTGGAAAGGTGCAAAGAGACGTGAGAAAATGTACCACTTGTCTTCTCTAGCATAGAAAAAAGTCTGGGATGTACATGAAGGGGAGAGGTGAATTCCAGAGACAAGTGAAATAAGTGTCCTGGAGGGTGAGAGGCTCTCCTAGAGACAAAGCCTGTGTCCCAGAGCAGAACCCTGCCCCCTGGAGCTGTGGACTCTGCTCAGGGTGCCCCCACCCTCATCTCTGCTTTGGGCATTAAGCCTCGTCTCTGTCTTTCCCATTGTCATGTGCTACCTTCTCTTTCACTTGTGAGTCTCTTAGAGAGTTCCCTACAGGCCGGGATGCTGTTTTTGCATCTTAATATCCCACCAGATCTTCTGTCACTTTGCCTTCAGATCAGCAGATGTACTTTAAGTTTTAAGCCACATCTAAGGGAGAGCTACTTGATGATGGTAAATACTTGCGTGGTGGGGCACAAGGCATGGGTCTGTAATCCTAGCACTTTGGGAGACTGAGGTCGGAAAATCACTCAGGAGTTTGAGATCAGCTTGAGCAAGAGCAAGACACTGTCTCTACTCCTGGATAAAAAAGAAAATTTATCCAGGCATGTTGGGTTGTGCCTGTAATCCCAGCTACTTGCGGGGTGGAGGTAGGTGGATCCTTATATCCAGGAGATTGAGGTTTCAGTGAACTACGGTGAGGCCACTGCATTCTAGCTTGGGTGACAAGAGAAAGACTCTGTCTTAAAAAAGAAGAAAAGAATACCAGCATGTAACAAAATGAGAAAAATACAAAGAATGGGGTGTATTTTCCTACATTTTGGTGTTCGAGTGGTTTTTTTTTTACATAATAGATATGTATAGAGAAATATCTTAAATATCTTAAATCTCATTTTACTAATGCTAGAAACTAAACATCTGAGACCCATTGAATAGAAATCTTAAATCTCATTTTACTAATCCTAGAAACTAAACATCTGAGACCCATTGAATAGAAAAAAACACTGGTTTTGAAGTTAAACTCCAGGTCAAAGCCTGAGACTGCCATTTTGTATTTAATTAACAGGTATTTTTACATGATGTGTACTCGGCAAATGGCCTTTGTGACATGGAGATGCTGTGAAGCTTGAGATAGAAACTCCAGAGATACTGACCACATGGCATCTTGGATCCTTCACTTAGGGGCGTTGCAACTTCGTAACTACTTAACTTCTTTGTGTTTTGTGTGAAGGGAATGTATTAATAATATATCATGATTATGGAGAGTTAATGAGTCAACAAATGTTCTTAAAATAGTGTTTGCACAAAGTACGTGTATAAAACACAGAAAGTGCTTGCCATAATTATTACCATTAATTTATTTTAAGATAAAAAATTTAGCGATAAATAGCATGGGATTTTTGAATCACAGACTTTGGAATCAGATGTAACTGAACTTGATTTCATTATATTATAATTATACATGCCTGTATTTGCAAAAGAGCAGCTAATCTAAAAATTATTATGAGAATTAACTAAGGTACACAAAACACATTTTAGGTAGTTAAAAATCTGGGTCTCTTAGGAAGGAGGATAAGGGCAGGACTCCCAAACCCCCATCTCTGCGCTACCCAACTCAATCCTATCCCAAATGATGGCTCACACCTGGGGAGGAGGGACCACCCTGCCAATCTACCAATTAGAACTTAGCATTCCAACTGCAAAAGGATACAGAGAACTCTCTAGCATGACCAAGAAGAGCCTTAAGGCCAATTATAATGTCATTAGCTTAAATCTATATTGGGATCCACATCACTCAGTTGCCTCTCAGAGAGGCTCATGAGAAATCCACATGTGCAGTAAGATTCTGGTTCCATGAGGTAGGCCCATCCCAGGCAGTATAAAACAGAAGTGCCAGCCATAAACCAGGTCTCTTTGCCTATTTTCCACACCAATGGAGGCCCATTCTCCATGGCAAAAGCTTTGTAAACTTTCTTACTCTGTAAGGCTATCTTTCTCTTCCTCAATAAACTTTGTTTCACGCTTACCTTGCTCAGGGGTGTCTGGTCATTTTCAAGCAAGAGCACTCCAAGAACTGAGGACATAGACAGCTGCTCTTAGCAGACATATGAATGCATATGTGTGTGTGTAGATGTGTATATGCATGTGCACTTGCATGTAACATGTATGTAATCAAGGTATCAGTGGAGGTCTTCTGGCCACCTTTCACTTTTAGGATCTTCTGCTCAGCACATATTGCATTCCCTCAGATAGACAACTCAAGCCCTTCATGGATATCAATTAAAAATTATCACAAGATTGATTTGATGGCTAGAAAGCAAGACAAGGAACTTGAAGCTTCAGATTATTTACATTTAAATATCCCTTTGAGGGTGGCACCTGTAGCTCAAGGAGTAGAGCGCCAGCTTCATATATACCAGAGGTGGCAGGTTCAAGCCCACCCCAGCCAAAACTGCAAATAAATAAATAAATAAATATCCCTTTGAAATCTTCCCTTCTGCACATCAGTTTTTCCTCTGACTTAACTTCTTTTTTTTAATTTCTTCTCATCTCTTCTCTCCTTCTCCTCAAAATCAAAATACAAGGTCTCAAGTTTCATGGAAAATAATCTGACCAACTTTGATAGTCCTGGGAAATCCTGATAGTAGACAAGAATATAATATATTTCCCATAATGTAGAACTATAAGTATGCTTCTGTCTTAATGTGTACTTACTTATTACCCTGAAATAAATGAAACAAAAATGGATATCTAGATGTAACTGAATTTGGTAGGAATATTTAGAATGACAAAAACATAAAAAATATACCAAAATACAAATTAACTTTTGGTGGCTCCAGGAACCACTTGGTTATTGTTTTCATTTATTCTGCATATGAAGTCACATAACTGTAGCAATTTCAAGAACTGGTTTTCTATCTTTACATTTAAAAAATTGTAGCATAATTTCATTGATGGCAGATTATTAGGAAAGTGTTAAACTCTCTTTTATTTTTCTCTTGTGGATGCACTTTAGCAATGAGAGGAGGCCAATTGTGACCTGAAATATGAGCATCAGCTGACAGCAAGAATTAGAATTTTGAGAGTGTCCTCAAGTGGTGAGACAAACCCTTTATTTCCCCTCCACAAGAAAAGTGAGCACCATTGCAACTATTAGGAAAATACAAGGTTTTGCAAGTATAAACACAATTTAAGGGCAGTGTGTGAAAATTTATACTTCTAAAGGAATGAACAGTCCTCTTGTAGAACTTAATTTTGTTTGAAATTGAAATACATATGATTGAATCTCAGGTTAATCAACTGTAAGTGAAGATAATAGCACTGCCCTGCAGGATGGTCATGAAAATTAGAGAAGATAACAAACCAGCCACAGGGTACAGCTCCGAGTATCACCACCGCTCAATTACTCTTCATTCCTTTGAGTTTCCTTCCCCCCATTTTCTTTGCATTCATTTTTAGAGACCCATTTTCAAGCTTGCAATGCAAATTTCCACCTTCCTGGTCCTCTGCTTTAGAGGGTAAATTAAACATGCTGATTTTCTGCTGTTGCTCTCCTCACCTCTAAAACATTTATCTACTCCACCCATGGTCACCTCTTTCCCCACAGCCCCAGCCTCCCTAGCCTCGCATTTTCATCTGTGCTGTTTGTTGCCCATTGTTCACAGTACATCTGAGGACCCTTCTTGGAGACATCTATAAGAAAAGAAAAAAAAAAAAATCTTATTGACCACATGCAGTAGCTTTGCAATTCTGTCTTTGAATTCATTGTTAGTGAATGAATTCTGTTTTGCCTAAGATAAGCAACAGTCTATCTAGCAGAGAGCCTGATTTTTTACACATTTTTCATAGTCAACTTTGGAAGAGCTCAGTCTTCCTGAAAGATGAGTTCTGCCAGTAGCTTTTGAGGATAAACACTGGAGGCTTTCAGCTACAAGTGGGAGGCCATCTGTGAAGGCTTCGCCTGCAAGGTCTTATTGAAGTTCAGAATGTCAGCTCATTTCCACTGGTCTGGTCTTTGGGAAAAGGTTGAATGAGCTTTTGCAGCCAATTGAAATCTAGGTGAAATAAATATGAACCCCAAGGGAAGCATGCACTTAAGAAGCTGATAGGTATTTACTTGGTGCTAGAGCCTGACTCCCCAGGTCCAGACCTTTCAAGGACAGATGGAGCTTCCCCGCTGGGGGTGCTGTCTGATACTGCTTTGTTGGAAGACATCCTCTTATCATTATTTCAATACCCTTGCTGCCTGGTAACAGGCATGGATTGATTGTTGCTGCCTTTGATCTACAAATTTGCATTTGTTTGGAGTCCCAGAGGATGCCAAAGCTGACTGGGACTCATCCTTCATTTTCTTTGACAGCGTTTACAAATACACTTTAATCCAGGTGCACAAAGCCAAGGCACGAGTTTTGGGTGGGTGTGGTGATAACTTTATATGTGTAGCCCACTTAGATGTCTTAGAAACAGAAATAAACTGGGAAGTACTAAATGGTAGTGATGGCATGTTATACATGTAGGTTTTTAATTTATAATCTCATTTAATCAAAGATCTCATGCATTCATAGACATTCCTAGTATGAAGTAGGGGTTTATCTTCTTTTTTTCCCCTTGTTTCTTTCTAACCACATTGCATGTTTCTTTCTAGATGGACCAAACACTTCTAAGTTCTTTCTCAGAGGAAACAAGGCAAAGCAAACTTTCTTTCAACTGTATTATATATCTCCTTTATATCCCCATAAAACGCAGGTGCTAAGATGCTCTTTCATCCCAACACCTGCATTTTATGATTCTTATGATATAATATATTTTATCTGTGACTCCTTAAAGTAGATTGAAATGCAAACAAAAGGAATGGGATTCATTTAAAACGAAAGGCAGATTGGCAATATGTTTATCTGAACTAATATTTTTAAATATCTATCAGCATAGGAAAGATTAATATAAGCTCTAAAAGACAAATCCATAACCAATCTTATCTGCCATTTATTTGCCACTTATTCCTTTTATTGTTGCTCAAAATTGAAAAGGTTTAACAAAATTATATCTTGACCTTTTAAATGGTGGGTATTATAACGTTCAAATCTGAGAAATGTTAAAATAAATACTTCAAGCTAAATTTGGCTTGAATTTTAGCCATCTGCTATAAAAAGACAAAACTGTGTCTTCCAATAAAGAAAAATCAGACAGCACCATCAGCTTTTCTAGACTCAGATCCACGGCAATTAATTAACACTCAAAGTGATAAAAAGAAAATGTCTAGCTGAAGTTGTTTGCAATACCTCTCTTGTAATTGCTGCGTAATGACAGCATCGATGGTGAAGCTTCATAATGAGCTTTCTTTTTATATTTTATTTTATTTTTTGCTATGAGAGATATAATCAGGAACCAAACAAAGTCTCAAAGTAGATGCAAAGTTTATTGTCTAGCCTTAGGCACAGACAAATGTCAAGGGGGGAAATGAAATGAGGGGAGTATTTTATCAGATGGAAATATGTGAAATGAGGGGAGTATTTTATCAGACAAAAGACTTGCTGAATATACTTCTGATTAAATTACATGACAGTGGGGGAAATTATCCCTTTGACCCACTCTCCCTTTAGAATAGTTTGAAACTGAGTATAGGCACAAGAATGGTGGTAATTGTTCGGAATTCTACTTTAAATATAATGTCTTTATTTTTATAATCATAGACAAGAAAAGACAAGCCATATAATGTAGCCAAAGGTAACCTATCACCGGACTTGTTGCAAAACATCTCTCTTTACAAAATTGTACTTTCAAGGTTGTTTGTTTTCAAAACACCCTGCAACAAAATGTCTGCAAACAAAGAAGCCCTACATTTATTAATAAATTTGGGGCTCAGATTTATCTTTAAGGTGGTGCACCTTTAAGCAACATCATACCTCTAAGGCTTAGTGAACCTACTTGGAAGATGGATGGGACATATAAATCTCCCTAAGGCCATTTGGTCAATAAAATATCAAAGACCTCCATGTAGCACTGCTGCTATACTCTGAAATGGCTGGAAAGTTATATTGGCTCATTCTTTTAGTAGAAAGAATAAAAGATTAGTTTTTGCAGGCCATGATTATGACCATTAAGTCAGCGCCACATTCGCCCACTGCAGACTCTGGAAACAGCTCCTTCTCCTTGAACTTTCTTTCTCTGTTCCTCTCCCCTCTGTGTTTGGCACCATCACGTCCTTGGGTAGAATTTTATCTGGGACTACATATTTTTCAGTGTGCAGCAACTTTCATAAACAAGTTTTTATCTGGTCTCTCTTGCTGATGTATCAAATCTCTTAGCATTACCAGGGAAGAGAGCCTGTAATAAAAGTGCTGCGAGAGACGGAACACTTTAGATCACTAATGAGGAGTGGACTGAATAAATAAGGGAGGTGAGGCAGACGGCCTGGTTTCAAATCTTCAAGAGTTCCATCACGTAAAAACTGTATAAACTTGGGGAAGTTACTTAACTCTTAGCAACTCAGTTTCTCCATCTGTACAATGGGTGCTGTTTTAGGAGTGCTATAGCAACAAGGCCGTTGGGAATATTTAGTGAGTTCATATTAATCAAACACTTAGGAACAGTATCCAAAGTATTCTTAAAAAAATGTGAAGATAAGTAAAATTGGATTATCTTTATTATGTTTGCCAGTTGCCCTTATTTAAATTAGCCTTGAATTTGTGAATTACAAATCGAGTTTCCCTAATCAGCCATTTTAAAATTGATTTGATCACAGCCAACTCTATTTCAATAAGCACACAAATGGACAATTTTGTACCTTTAATAACTTAATTAAAACAAAACAAAACAAAACAAAAAAAGGCAACAAGATAAAATAAGCCATCCTCCCACATTTTGGTCATTAAGAGGAACTCCTTGGAGTGACCATTTGATATGAAATTACATTGCTTACACACTGGCTACAGGTGGATGTTTTGTTTAGTCACAGAAACACATCCAAAGTTTCACATAGAGAGACAAGAGCCCATCACTGGGATGTCCCTGGGGACGATGACCAACATGAGGAGGTCATGGGAGAAAATCTACTTAGAATTCAGCAGTAACAAGAGAAGAAACGAGAGTAGGAATCTTCAAATACAAAATCTCACTTGTTAAACTAATGGAATACATTTTTCTGTCTGGTTTCAAAGAAAGTGTTCTGGCCCCTTCCTGTTCCAAGCAAAAACGAAATTGGTATTTTCAGTATTTATATTCTGTCTTCTTTTAAACATGCATAAGTTAAACTTTCTATTTATTCTTTATTGTAGGATTCTAACAAGGAGAGAGCCCCATCTAATTTTGAAAAAGGGGAATTTAGGACAAATTGAAATATCACACAGCAAAGCAGATGAATAAAGAATGTGAGCCTTAGCCCTGGAAAGAAATCTTTTTGGAATTGCTTTGGAAATCCTGGTACTACCCTGTGTGTGCCATTTTTTTGTCATGGGGCCTGTATGCGTTCACTCGCCTTCCAAGGGACAGCACATTGAGCTGCTAGGGGATCAAGGGATGTGTGTCATGCAAGGCCATTATGACGTTTAGTAAGGCTTTAAAAATATTTATTCCCTTCCCTTTCTCACATAAACAGCAGGCAGAATACATGTCTAAGTACCAGGTATTACAAAAAGCTTAATAAGTGCTCGGTAAAATTCGCTGTTCACATTTGGGGAATGCAGGAACAATTTCATATGATCATTACAGTGGGCAGTCAGGTCACCCACTCACCCACTCCAGCACACCATAGAAATTTCTTTAAAAAATATTAAAGATACAATTTTCAATTGAGTGAACTATCAGATTTCCAACTTTCCTTTTTGGATATGCCTCACATATATTATTTTTTTAATTGCTATACTTTATTATTCCTTAAGCCAGAAAGGGCATGAAGCTATGATATTTATTTGGAATCATCAACCTTTAGAAAGACTTCCACTTTATATTTGCAGATTTAAATAAGGCTGAGTGAGTAGAAAAATTTGCTTCAATACTGCCAAGCTACTGAAAAATGAGAAGGCACACAAAGGGAGATATTTGTACCCTGTGATCAACTTCACTGAGAACCCACTGAAATGGAATATGTATGATGTCTCTCATTATCAAGAATGTATTAGTAAAAAACCCAAAAAACAAAAAAGCAAACAAAAAAATCCCCTAAATTTAAGCAAAGCCTTGCTTTTGGGAGTGAAGGTTTGAAAGGACCTAGTGCAGCGAAGAAAATGCTGGTTCACTAAGCCACAACCAGTCACCCTAACAAGGAGACAGGAAATAATTCTAAACCCTTTTTTCCTCAAGTATTTTTTATTGCTTGGTACCTAGCCCTGACCCCTAAATGGGGACCATATCTTGTCAAATCTGTTTCCCTAATCTCTCCTGAGATGGTCCTCTGCAGATTATTGCCACAGTCCTGCCCGGTTTTGGCCATGCCGCCAGCCGGTCCCTGTCCTGCGCTGAGCATGAGGCATCTAGAGCGGCTGCCAAGGGCCCCAGTGAAAGCTCTTTAGGGGCTGGCTGCTGGCTCAGCACTGAATTCTCAGCTGCAAAACAGAACTCGAGGCGTCCACATGGAACCTTGGGCCCAGGCATCAGCTTTCTGGCCATTTTCTCCCTGTCCTGTGCTTTGGCCATCCCATTCACAATGGAGTGGTCACCATTCTTCCTGTTTTCTCACTATTGTCTCTCTAGGATGTCCTTTCTTTCCTTCTCTGAGTAGTTCCTTTCCCTTCACTGTCACCTTTCCTCTCCCCAAACAGTGTAGCACTCCCTCCTTTATAAAGGTTGCCCTGTTAGGGGTAGTGGGGGGGGGGGGAGAGGTCTTTGCACATGAACCCCAACCTGGTTTGAAAGCCTGCTGGGAAAACTTTGGTGGAAATAAATAACTCAAGCCAGTTTAAAACATCTGAGAATGTTAGGAGAAGGCTTACATTAACTCAGGCTGAGTAACCCGAGAAAATGCAGCCCCTCTCTGACCTCTTAGGGGCATATAAGCAAAAGATAGGGTTGAAAGAATCCCAAGTCCCCAGGCAGACTGGACAGAAAGAGAGGCGAGGTAAAGGGCAGGGGCCGCCAACAGACCAAACAGCCACCAGGATGGTGTATTTAGAAAGGGGGAGGGAGAAACTAGTTCTATCCCAGCAGGGAAGCACACCAAGTTTCCGAATCTAACGATACATCAAAACTTCAAAGAGTTCGATCTGTCCTATCTGTTGATTCTCAAAAGCATAGGCATAGTCCAGCCTGTCTGGGCACCTTCAGGGTCTTTTCGTTTTTGTGGTTTTGACGAACCCCCAGGGATGGTCTGGCTTCGGGCTTCAGGCTTGGGCTGTTCCCCTGGATACCCCAGGATTGAGGTGGGACACCCTGCTGAGAAGTCAACCTGTCCAATTCCCGCACTTCCCAGTGGCACCAGATCCTTCCAACAATACAGCTCTTCTGTTCACTCATCTTCTCCTACAATACACAGTGAAGACCCTCCAGCACACTAATGTACTAACGTTTGTCCTTCATGAGACTGTGAGTCATTTGGATGAAGGAGATAGGCAGATACACCTAGGTGCGAGTATCTCTATGATACAAATTACACCACAATTATCCTGTATCGAGAAAAGCGGTCTGATTTTTGCATTCTAGGGTTGGTCTCTAGCTGTAGTATTTCATTTTATACTCTCAGGACATACCGCATTAAATAATCTTACTTTAAAACAAATGAACAAACAACTCATAATATTTTTAATAAGTGAATAAAATGAGCAAATGAATGAATCCAAGAATGAAGAGATGAACCTATAATTGTCTATTTGATTTCCATAACTGCACGGAGGAGATCTTGACCTAGACACAACTATTGCACATTGTGGACTTCATGCAAGTGTGGATGTAGAAGCTGATTACACAGATACATCCGGGTACCAGGAGCCCTAAAATATAAATTATACCAAAATTGTTTCATCTGGAGAAAAAGAAGCCTAATGTTTTGTACCCCAGGACTAGTCACTGGCTGAATGGGAAGGGTACTATGAATTATCAGGCAAGAATCATGACTGCTGGAAGATGAGGTCATTGACTGGCAAAGCTTTGCAATAACATCCTTCAGGCTTCTAATGGGAAAACAAGACACGCGTGCTGAGATGCTTGGGACTCTCTGGGATCAGGCTCTAGTTGAGTATCCTGCTGCTGCCCTTCTGGGCTGCCAGACCCAATCCTCAAGGCCTTCCCTTCCTCCATGCTCCATTGCCAAACCCCCTCCCCCATCACACACAGAAACAGGCACAGCTACCTCAATCTTAAAGTTTAAGATGTATGTTTTCTTCAGAACAAGCGTGAGTAGGAAGCGTTATGGTTTCGAAGTTAGTGAAGCTCTGATTGCAAATCTGTTGGCATCAATTACTAATACCACCATGGATAAATTACTGATATGAAAATCTCAATTTATTTATTTATTTATTTAGAGACAGAGTCTCACTTTGCCTCCCTGGGTAGAGTGCCATAGTGTGAACTTCAATTTTTCTAACTCCATAATGGAATAAAAATTCCTTGTTATTTTTAATTAATGGTTTATCATGAGGTATTTATAATACTTTCAAACACTTTTAGTCTTTTATTATTATCATTGTTATTATTGCTATTGTTATACTACTTTTGCCAACTTTATTTTTACGATAACTAAGAAAATGCCAGGAAGGCTATGTTAACCAGTGTGATGAAAATGTGTTGAACTGTTTATAAAACCAGTGCATGGTGCCCCATGATCACATTAATGTACACAGCTATGATCTAATACTAATAAAACTAAATAAATAAATAAATAAATAAATAAATAAGAAAGCCCCCAGAAGCCTCTGGATTGAGGGCTGCAACCAAATTGCTACCCTTCTCTTTGAAAATGTAGGGAGTTGTTTGGCCTTCCAAACATGAACCCCATGGGGGCTGTGACCAATAAAAGGCATGTCACAATCCATGTAACCTGGTTTCTTGTACCCTCAATGAATCCCCAACAATACAAATAAATAAATAAATAAAAAGCAAAAAAAAAAAAAAAAAAAGATTCAAAGTTCTTGAAAAACAATAGATTGCCTTTCAAACTCCCTTCTAATTTGCCCTAGGATACCTCAGTTATGGGTATATGTGATATATCAGGTTAAAATGTGATACATTGGCTGAGATAAATTTGGCCAAAAGCAAACTTTTGACACTGACTGCATAGAATAAGTAAGTAATCACCAGTCATTGTTCTTTATAATTTTTAAGATTTACTTTTGACTTTGATGTATCAAGAGGAAATTTTATATACTTTATAAAAACCTTTTAGTAGTTAATTATACTTTCTCAGAGTTGCTTTACTCTTTGCCTAATTTTTAAAATCCTAATTTGTTTCCTGTTCATTATACTTGTATTGTAGTATTTGAAAACGTGAAAATTGGCAAGAAAAGTATAAATAATAAAATAAGGATTCATTAAGTAAACTAAGGCATATTAAACACATTAATATGTATTTAAGTAAACTAAGGCATATTAAATAATAAAATAAGGATTCATTAAGTAAACTAAGGCATATTAAATACTCTGAAATACAGAGTATATAAAGTAAAATAATGCTGCTCTATAAAAAGATATTAAATGGCATAGAAAAATATGCATGTTCTACTAAGGAAAAGTATGTAGCCTATGATGTAGTATGTTGAGGATGAGCCTGTGTTTTTAGAAAATACACTTGGTAAAGGGAAATGTTCTGAAAAGATATACACCAAAACAATGGGTAAGGTGGGGATCACTGTTACATTATATTTTTATACTTTTTGACATTTTATTTATTTTTATTTATTAATTATTATTATTATTTTTAAGATACAGGATGTTCTTGTGTTGCCCAGGCTGGAGTACAGTGGTGTGATCATAGCTCACTGTAACCATTAATTCCTGGGCTCAAGTGATCCTCCCATCTCACCCTGCTGAGGAGCCACCTGGTGCATGCATATATTTCCTAAATTGTATGCATCAATTAGACTATCTAATAAGAAAATGTTAAAAAAGTGGGAGATAACTTTGTTAAGTATTGATTTTCAATGACTAATTAAAGCCTTTCCCAGCAAGCAAAACTAATTGAAACTAAGTTAACATAGACCAACCTGAAAGATTCTAGTGTCTTCCTTTAACAGTTAGTTTCAGGTTATATTTCTGCCATATTGTTTCTTTCTTTGGGTCCTCCTCAAATGGTCTCACCTGACTATTTCAAAATCAACTCCTATACAAATGGGTGACTGAGTCTCTCTTTCTGCCTTCTATCAAGACTTACCATAAATCTCAGTGCTCTTGCACAGCACTTCTCGGACCATGAAAGCTCATTGATCTCTCCTTACTCTTAATGCCGAAGCCACCAGCAATGGTCTGGTTGAAGAACCTATAATTTGTCAGACAAGAGTTTGAAGTTCAGATTTTTCACTTAATTACTTTTTCAACATGTATAAGTTTCTTTACTTCTCTGAGACAGTTTTCTTATCAAATTGAAATTGTAGATATACTTACCTTCTAGAATAGTCACAAGAATAATATAATGATTACATATTTCCCAGGGTGATTCTTTGCACATGGAGATGCTCATTAAATTCCAGTTTCTTCCGTCACCCCCTGTACCCTGAGCTCATTTTCAACTATCAATCCTTATGACTGTTAGCAAGTTGCAGTTTAACATTAACTGTTAAACAATTGTTTAACCGTTAAACAACATCCTTTCTGTTGTTTACTACTCCTTCCTTAATAAAAATTCAGTTCTATTTTATTGGGGAAAGGTAGCATAAACTGCAGGGGTCCTCCAACTACAGCCCATGGGCCACATGCAGCAGTGTGATTGCATTTGTTCCCGTGTTGTTTTTTCACTTCAAAATAAGATATGTGCAGTGTGCATAAGAATATGTTCATAGTTTGTTTTTTTAAAACTATAGTCCAGCCCTCCAACGGTCTGAGGGACAGATATGTGCAGTGTGTATAAGAATATGTTCATAGTTTGTTTTTTTTAAACTATCGTCCAGCCCTCCAACAGTCTGAGGGACAGTGAACTGGCCCCCTGTTTAAAAAGTTTGAGGATCCCTGGCATAAGGTCATTGTAAGTGATAAATCAATGCAAATGGACACGAAGAAAGACTTAAGCATAGACCATCATTCCTTCCTTCCATGAAGCAAGTGATGAAGTAATGTATGTTAACAAGTCTGAGTAAAGCCATTCACACTTGCAATCCTAGCATTCCAGGAGGCCAAGGTGGATGTATCCCTCAAGCTCAGGAGTTCAAGACCAGCCCAAGCAGGAGCAAGACCACATCTCTACTAAAAATAGAAAAATTAATTGGGAATTATGCTAGACATCTGTAATCCCAGCTACTCAGGAGACTGGGGCAGGAGGATCACTTGAACCCAGGAATTTGAGGTTGCTGTGAGCTAGGCTGATGCCACTGCACTGTAGCTTGGGTGACAGAGCAAGACTCTGTCTCAAACAAACAAACAAAAAAAGTCATAGTGTATATTTTTCCAACTTTCTTCAAGCATGTACAAATAGCATTACATGGGTCTAGGATATTTGTACTGATTTTATTCTGTTTTTACAACTTGCTTTTCTCAATTTTGGGGGCATCCTTGTCTTTCAATAGTCTCATAATATTGAACTCTATGCATATGCCCCCACTACTTTAATCATTATCTCTTTGAAAAGCATTTCCATTGCCTAAAGAGCCACTTCACACCTTCTCCATTGTTAACATTACCCCAATTTTGTAGCAAGGTGAACATCCTTTATTTAAAGGAATGTAGCTCCCTTCCCCACCCTCAAAGGATGTTATGATTGGCCAAAGTTGGCAATAGCTTCTTAATTCTCCTTTGCCACTTTTTGGTCCATGGATGAGAATGTGACTAGGTTTTCACCATTGAAACATAAAGGGACTTCTAGAGGACACATCCTTTCCCAGAATAAAAGGCCATAAATTTTGGTAAAGGAGACATTTTTGCCTTGATCCTTCCTTATTACTAGGACACCATTATATGTGACTTGTGGCCATGAGAAGACAACCTATAAAATTTGAACAACTCCAAAAAAGACATTGGTAAACTACTAAATCAGCTATAAGATCACCAAGCTTTCAACATTTTGTTAATTAAACCATATACACTTAGAATGTGAAGATCTTCTTTTAATTGTAATCAAAAGCCTTTTAGGCCAAGCACAGTGGCTCACACCACTGTAATCCTAGCACTTTTGGAGCCCAAGGCAGGTGGATCACTTGAGCTCAAGCTTTTCAGACCAGCCTGAGCAACAGACGAGATCCATCTCTACTAAACATGGAAAAATTAGCCAGGCATTGTGCCTATAGTCCTAGTTACTTGGGAGGCTGAGGGAAGATCACTTGAGCTCAAAAGTTTGAGTTGCTATGAGCTATGATGCCACAGCACTCTACCAAGGGTGAAAATGTGAGACCCTGTCTCAAGAAAACAAAAACACAAACCTTCTAAAACTGTGGTCCCAAGCTCTTGGCCACATGGCCAGCTAGGAACGGAGCCATATGACAAGATGTGAGCTGTGGACAAGTTGAGTGAAGCTTCATCTGTTTTGTAGCCACTCCCCATCACTGACATCTTCACCTGAGCTTCACCTCCTGTCAGATCAGCTGCACCATTAATTAGATTTTCAAAGGAGCCAGACCCTGCTGTAAATTGTGCATGGGAAGCATCTAGGTTGTGTGCTCCTTATAAGTATCAAATGCCTGTTGAGCTGGGGTGGAGATGTAAAGTACTTGAATCATTGCCAAAGCATCTCTCTGCCTAGGTCCATGGAAAAACTATCTTCCATAAACCTAGCCCCTGGTGCCAAAATGGATGGGGACCACCATTCTTGCAGATACTCATATAGCAGGAAGTTGGGAATGTCAATATTTATAGTGCTTCAGTGAATGGAAGAAGCTTGCATATGAAAATCTAGTGAGTATCACCTTCTTCATGTCTAAGTTATCACTTGGCCCTCTTCAGTGAATGGAGTCCTGTTCTGGAGGATCATCCCATATATTACTGAGTAAGCAGGACCTATAATTCACAGATTTGATATTTTATACTATCAGTTTATGCAGCTACACAGACATACCTCAAAGCAAACTTGGACACTGACATTTGGTACGTGGTATGGTTTACATGCTGCTGATAAATTAGTTTTAGAAACTGATTAGTACATTAAATTACCATTTTAAAATATTAGCTCATTATGCTCTAATACATATTTTAATTATTTCCCCTTTCTTTCTCATTAACCAGGTTTGAAGTCCATCTTTCTTGAAGAGCTTGATGAAAGATGATAATGAACCCATGAGAGTTTAGGAAATGTTAATTTTATTGGTTTTAAGATCAATTCTGTGCGAAGTTCCTCTGAAGAAATGGTCATTGCATAATAAAGATAGGTGAGCAGTGTCTTTTTGATTGTTATTATTTAATTTACAGTTTCTTTGTCTCTGGTTCTGGACACAGAAATTTTTCAAGAATCAAATTTTAAATTATGATGAAGCTTTGAGCTTATTTCTGAGAAGCTTCTTTTTTCCTTTAGCTGCAATATTTTTATTCCCTGAGGAACAGAAGGGAATCTATGCCTTCCCCTTTGGTTTGAAGTGAACCAGGACATGTATTGCACCTGCTGAAGAGAAACATTTAGAGAAGAAGTTGAAATAAAACATTCACGTCCCCATGGGTAAGAGGCACTCAGGGAAGATGAGCTCTCTCAAGATACACTATGAATGGAGGTCCTAGAATCTCCTAAGCATTACAAATTGCATTACAAAATGCTCAAGGATTTTCAGTGAGACTTAAGGTATCCGCTGAAGACAGAATGGGGAAAAAATAATGAAATATAAGTAAAAGTAAAAGTCAGAGAAACAGACCTGAACAACCACTGCCCTTTCTCTTTTTGTAGGTGGTAACACGAAACAAATGGCTTCTAAATTTGTGGGAAAAGAAAGGAGACAAAAAAATTGAAAATATATTGCAATTCTTAAAGAAAAATAGAATATTTTTCTAAAAGTTTTGTTCATTGGTCAAAGATCTCTAGTTACAGTACTTCATTCATTAATTCACTTCTTCATTAATTGTCCTATTATTTGTTTACTTCAGCAAGCCTTGGGGGAGGGGAAGAACTATGCCATGAACCCTGAAAAAAATGAAGCAAAGTTTCTGTCCTCAAGATACTGTTAATGAAATCTTCATTTCCAAATAAAATATTAATTTTAATAATCTTTATTGAGCATATAATTCAGGAAGAATGCAATGATATATTCCAAATATAAATATAAACAGGTACAGGTATGAAACAGGCCTTTTTAAATTCAGTCAATAATGCATTCAACCACTACACTGATAGGCCTTTTGAGAGATTTTGAGGTACAGTGTTGAGTTAAAAGTCAAAGGATTCACAGAAAGCGTGGTGGAGGGGGTGTTACTAAACAGAACTATGTACAGATCTGATTCCGCCCTGCTGAATCTGAGAAGGGTTTATGGAAAAGTAGCCGGGCTCTACAGACTGCTGCTTCTATTTGTGTTATACAAGTAATGATTGTAGGCCAGGCAAGGTGGCTCACACCTGTAATCCTAGCAGTCTTGGAGGCCAAGGCAGGTAGGTCACTTTAGGTCAGGAGTCCTAGACCAGCCTGAGCAAGAGCAAGACCCTGTCTGTACTAAAAACAGAAAGACTAGCCAGGCATAGTGACAGGTACCTATAGTCCCAGCTATTTGGGAAGCGGAGCCAAGAGGATGGCTCAAGTCCAAGAGTTTGAGGTTGCTGAGAGCAACAATGACACCACAGCACTCTATTCAGGGTGACAGTGAGACTATCTCAAAAGAAAAAAAAAAAAAAAAAAAAAAAAAGAGTAATGATTATGGAAGAATTTTGAGTCCAAATGGTCTTTCCAGCTGTGCTATGGCTTGGAAGCAAGGCATTCTTCAAAACTGGGAAGGAAGAATCCTCTCTGAAATGGGAAGAACTTGAGTTTCTACATTTTCTAGTTACGGTAAACACGTTTATGGAGTGTGCTGTGCCCGGGTAGAGTGCACATGTAAGAGTGAGACGGCCCTTGCTCCTTTCCTTAGTAGTGGATGATCCAGTGAGGGAGCATGATCGCCAGGTGTGAGAAGGACCCACACAGAAACTGAAAAAAGAGCCACACACTGAAATTCTGCTCCCTGCAGGAGTGTGGTAGATTCTAGGTGGTCAACTAGGAAGATATTTAATGTTATAAGATTGTGGGGAATAATAGTACTGACTACAGTTTTGTGGATCAAATCTTGGCCAGCATCTGTTTTTGTACAGCTCTTGAGCAAAAAAAGATTTTATATTTTTAAATGGTTAAAGAAATATCAAAAGAATAATATTTTCATGACCAAAAAAAGTATATGATAACCCAATTTTAGAATCTAGGAGGTTTCTTTGGAAAATAGCTGTGTTCATTTCTGTACGTGTTAACCAGCAGCGGATTTTGCACTAAAAAGCAGAACTTGGTACTTGCATCTGAAACTACTTGCAGAGCTTGAAATGCTTACTGTCTGGTCTTTTACGGGAAGTGTTTACTATCTCTGATAGAGGGTGATCCAAACCAGCTACTTTAGTCTTTAAGTGTTGGGGGTGACTTTTCAGACAGGGGTAGAGGATGGGGTACCACATGTCCAGGCCAGCATTCCACCTAGACCCAGTGTCACTCAGAATCCCATTCCAGCACAGCTCAAGCTGTGACCCTCCCTTGATGGCTGCCTGCTCCATTCATTCTTCACTCAAAACAAAAGCCAAGGCTACCTTGGTCCTTTGGAGATGACTTTCATTATTCTAAAGAATAAGTAAATTCTTAATTTTCTGTTAAAAGTATTTAATCACAGCAGTGATTTAGAGTAAATGCATTACAAATTCAAAGAAAGAGGGCTTGCTTTATGTACCACTGTAATTCTTGCTTATGTAAGAATTGCACCATTCTCTTCCAGGACTACTATGGATATTCAAACTTCATGTCCTGTTTCTGAATTCAGCTTATCATTGTAAACTCTCTTTTCTCTAATGATCTCTCCTTCCAATAAACTCTTCTTCATAAAATTTCAGGGATCCCTTTCTTCTCCATGACCATTTTACTCATAAGCCAATGACTGTCATTATGTACACAACTTGGGCTGTTTCCACAGAAGATTCCTGAGGCTCCCAGTCACTTGCCAAATAAACACAAATACAGAGAAGGTGACATCCTCTAAATTCACTCCCTTATAATGTAGGTAAAAATCTGCTTTACAGAGTTTGAAACCTAAAACAAAGTCAAAGCACATATGTCCTTTAAGAGAGAAATAAAAAAAACTCCTCAGAAATAGGAGAAATTTAAGAGTGTAGTTTTTCAAAGGAAAAGAAAAGAACAACCAGTTTCATAATGATGTTTCCTCTAATAAAGGTTGAGATTGAAACTAGTCTGACCCTTTCAGTAGTTTACATTTGAAAAGACACTTGATAATTATAATCCTTTGCTCAGAGATACAATTGTGCTAAGCAAATTTTAGTCAAGCCCTGGCTAAAGTAATATGGCTTGACATCAATAATAAATTTTGCAAATTCCTGCAACCTTCATCATTCTTATTTTGAATTAGATGTCAATGTGTTTGATAAGCATGGATGATGGCACACGATGATGGATGGGATCAAGGGCTGTCCACTAAGACAGTGTGAGGACATCCTTCAACTCTCCAGATTGGACCTTGGAAACTATCTTCCCAAGGCATAAAAAGCATTTCATTATGCTGCCCATTCATTCTTGTTTGGATTCTGTATATTCCAGAATGAATATTTACTTCTATCCTGGTGCTTCTACTCTCTCTTGTTACCCACTATTGCATTTCAAATCAACATGAAGTTTTTACTATTTGAAATATTGGTCTCCTAAGAATTTATTACTATAAGGAGAAACTGCTTTCAGAGTAGCTGGAACTGTACCTTGGCTTTGCTGCATTGTCAGACCTAAAGGAAAGGGATTTTAAAAATATGTGTTGCTTTTAACCAGTTCTGTTATGGTAAGAGAAGGAAGGAGGTAGATGCCCTGCATCTCAGCCCTGCTGGGGAGGTGACCTCGCCTGAAACAGCACCTGAAGAGAAGTGCCAAGTCTGTGGGCCGCCCAAAGAGGGAGAGAAGGATGTGTCTTATCAGAGCCACCCTCATGACCTGCCTCCTATAGAGTCCATGTCTCAGTAGCCATCAAGCCTGTCACCCCTAACACCTATTGATAATTTGTACCTACTTCATAGCACCTTTCTTCACTTTCAGTTTAGGTTCACGTCGAACCTCCTACTGAAATGTGGTGGATGTGATGTTTTCCTATTTGCCTGATGACAAAAACAAAGCTTAGACAAGTTATTCAGTTTAGTCAGTATAAATCTCTCATTATCAAATCAGACCCCTTCCTCCTCTCAGGAAATGGCTAAATGATGGGGAAGGTGAATCTGCCAGGAGATAGTGGAGAAATGAGTTTACAGAAGGAAGGGAGGGCCCAGCTGGGTGTCTCCTTCCCATCGGTACCCACTCAGCACTGCCATGCTTTGCCCTGTGAGGGGTCCCCAGGGCATCCCGGGAATTAGGATCCGATCTCTAGCTCTAGGAATGAAGAATGAGAAGGATAAAATTGCCTTGTGGGACTTTTATGAAATTTAAATAAGGAAATGTATATTAAATTCCTGGGTCAGCCTACGTTGCAGAATTTTAAATAGTCTTCAGTGCCGGGTCCTGTTGGGGATTCATGCAACTGAGCCACAGGAGGCAACTGCCAAGTCCTCAGCCCAGCCACCTGTTCCGCCACCGCTCACACTTGCTGGAAGAGGAACGCCTTAGTGCTGCAGCTGGTCCTCACATGCCATCAGAGGTGGCTGGAGGAACTCATGTCACAAAGTGGTCTGGTCACTCAAAAGCAGGTCCCCCTTAGTTTTATGAGCCTCAGAACTGTGGAGACATGCACACCCCCCACCTCCTCTGAGATGACAGCGCCTGGCTTTCTGTGTTGGCTTTTCCCAGTGGCTCTGTGTTCAGGTCCTCCTTTGCCTCTCCTAGGAGACTTTGAGTGGATGGGGATATGGTGGGATCAAGATGCTTTGTGTGTTTGTGGCTATATTTGACTTGTGATGCTGTCAAAATGGAGCTACAAGGGGAGCAAGTGCTGTGTCCCTGCCTCCCAGGGTGAATTCCCTTCTCCCTTGTCTCCTAACAAGGACACAGAGTGGGAGGGGACATCCACATCTCTCAGAGCACAGAGGGTCCTCACCACCCCCAGACTGTCATCAGCCTTTGGCAGCCCCACAATCCATTTGTGGTCTTAGGGCAGAATCTGTGGAGACTACTTATAAAAACATCTGGCTCTGGGTTATAAATTACTCCCCTGGTTCTGTTAGTCACTTGTGTTCTGAGCAGTGTCTCTTTCTGGGTTCAGGATCCCCATAGGAGGAGTCCTCTGCCCCCAGGTTCTCTGTTCACAGATGGCTGTTTGAACTTCATGACCTCATCCCTATCAGAGTCCCATCTGGAAACAGGGGGACTCTCCTATCAGGAATATTGAAAAGATTTTGTTATGAAGGAGCAACTTCATAACTAAAGAGTATGGCCTCAAGGATGACTAGCTCCCTCCTCTCGGGTAACTCCTCCACAGAGGGGAGAAGGCAGGCGTGATCCAGGACCTGTTTCCACACTTCCTACCCTGAAGCCTCCTAGATCTCCAAGGCCCAGTCACCCTCATGGGCTAATTATGATCTCACTCTCACCTTTACTTAACTACCATACATAACAGGAGTTCTGGTGACTGCATGCCCCCAGAGGTGCCAGGGTTAGCCACAACTGATTACTCTTCAGGAGTTATTTACCTTTCATCAAGGAACTTCCTAGATGTCTATGACAGGTTCATGACTATACCATGGAAAGAGTCAGAGCAGGCTTCCTGCTCCTGACCTTCCCCTGCTCCAGATACTTCCTTACTGGCTTTATCCCAGCTCAACTTCAGTCAGCTATTGTCTTTGGATAAAATCATCCCATTGGCACCTCCATTCCTTCTGATCATACTTCACTTTTTAAAATTATATGTTTTGAACATGATAAAAAATAAATAAAACCCTGGAACATTTACCAATTCATTTATTTTCATTTCCTTAGGGTCAGGTAGGGGAGGGGAGACTCGATGAGCCGGGATCTCTGGTCAACGAGCAGAGGCAGCCTGAGACAATGGAAGCCAGCTGTGCCTCGGATTCATTCATCAGTTCAGCCCAGGTTTATGCAGGAATTGTTCTCCCCCTCACCTGCTCCAGGCAATGGTGAACAACACAGAAAAGCCACATCCACAGGGAGTCTATAGACAGGGAAGTGGGAAAGTGGACAAGGAAGCGAGGAAGTCCTGAAGGAGTAAAGCCATCGGGTGGGTGAATAATAACTCGGGCCCTGTTGGGTGGGAAGAGGGGAGAGGGAGGAGCACTGTCTAGGAAGGGCTCTGTTGGAAAAGGACATGCAAACTGAAGCCAAACAGTGAGCAGGAGCCAGGCTCTTACCTGCAGATGTGGCAGAGGGCACAGCAAGGACAAAGGCCAACGAGGAGAAATTCTCTTTCAAGTTTGAGAGCAGGTGTGGCTTCTGTGTTAACCAGAACAAAATGAGGCCAGTGGGGAGCAGTGGCCAGCTCAGTCAGAAATACCGGTAAGAAACAAGAAAACAAGAGGCAGAGATTGTTCCTTTTCCAAGACCACTGGGTATGGGGACCAAGCTCTCGTCGGTCTGCTCCAGTGTTTCCTTCTGCACACACTCAGCGAGCTTCCCTGAGCTGGAATGCACTAAAACAGGGAGCACTGTCTGCTACCGAGGGCCCTGGGGTCGCATGTCCATCCTGGGCAGCTCCACACACAGCATCATCTTCCAACATTATTGGAGAACCGACATCTTTTCAACCTGCTCTTCAACTGGGGTTCTCTGTGCCTTTGCCTGTGGCTTCCTAGATATAAAATCACTTCTCCTCTACTCCACACACAATATCCTGCTTATCCCTTAGATGAAGTGCTGGTTGTCTTGTGAAATTTATCCTAGTCTTTAGAATTAGATTCAGCTTGTCTTCACCTTGTAGCTTCATTTTTTCCCTTTATTACGGTACTTACTTGTTATTATATGAGTAGTTAGGTGCCTTTATCTTAATTAAGAATCCAGACATCCCAAGATGAGACTTCATACATGGAGTTCCAACATCCTTTTTCCTATTTCCTACAAAAAGCCTCTCTTGTTTCCCAAGATGCCCAGGATCCGCAACACCCACTTTTGCACCATTGAGAGAACTTGACAAGCTGTCCTGTAATTACTGATTTGCTCCTTTTTACCCTATTCATCTGAGAAAACTAAACTCAGGGTCTGTGCCTTATTCATATTTACATCCCTAAGGCCCAGATGAATTGTTCAAAACAAGCAAATGCTCAATAAATGAACGGAGGCTAGGAGTTTAATAAAATTTTATTGGCTGAATTTAATTTGGAAATTTATGCAAAGTCAAGAAGCATTTTTGAATACCCAGTTTGTACAAAAGAACTTTTGTCAGCACTAAAAGCCAAAAATAATGTGTTATTTCAGTCTCACTTTCTGGAATAGGTTATTATGGTTTTTCTTCTTCCAAAAGTCTTAGAAATAAGAACATAATTAAGGTTTGAGCCTCACCCCAGAAAATAAGATTCAGACTGAATATAGAAAAGTCTTGCTGTTCTCATTGTTTATATAAACATTTTTTTAAAAGTAAAATAAACAATGTTATAATACTACTTGTGATTACTACCACGTTTTTCTCTGAACACTTGCTCAAAACCTTATTGACAAGATGTATTCTCCACACTGGTATTATCAAGAACATTATGATTCATGTTTTTGTTCAATTAAGTTATTTTATAGATAAATCATGTTAAAATAATACTATTTAGGACATCAACAAATTGTTGGTTGATTTAATCTTATAAAAATGCAATTACTCCAGGTTCATAATGAGGGGTCAGTCTGCTGTTGGTAAGTTGAACCTAGAAGTAATTTTCAGCTGGAAATGAAATATCAGAGTCGTGGAATATAGCTAAGTGTTGAAGACAACTCAAGAAAGAAAGTGACACTTCACGGTGACAGCCTTGATGAGTCTGCTCAAGGATAATGCCACAGTGGCAGGTGGAGGTGGGTTCACACATACCATTACCGTGAAATATGAGAGGAGGGTTAGATGTATATCTTAGTTTGCCTCATTCTTTATATATCACATACTATTATCCTCCCAGTACCACCCTATTTTAAATCATCGAAAATGGTTATTGCCTGGGAAATTGCCAGGAAAGCTATGTTAACCAGTGTGATGTACATGTGTCAACCAGTCTGTGAAACTAGTGTATGATGCCCCATGATCATATTAATGTACACAGCTATGATTTAATAAAAAAAAATTAAATAAATTGGCCTCATATTCCAAAAAAAAAGAAAATGGTTATTGCTGATGCTTTGCCAAAGGACAGAATATGTGTTTTCTTTACCATACCATTTGTTCTCAAGGAGCCCACATTCATGCTACTGGCCACCTTATGCTTGTGAATTCTTTCATGGATGAAGGAGAGGCCCAATTGGAACTTCAGAGAAAGGCAGTGGACACTGGCCACAGAGAGGATTGCCAGGGCTTCGGTGGTGGTACTTCCAATTGTAAATCATTATTTCTCCCTCCTTCACCCTGTATTTGTCCTTGCAGGACTGGTGATAGATGGGTATCTGTGAAACAGTTTCCATTCTTTAACATATGCAGCTCATAATGTATAATAAAAATATGTTTATGTTTTCCCTTCATAAGATTAAACTGTTTTCTTCACCTTTCTTTACAGAAAGCACATTTCAGACTCAATGCAAAAGGCTTCTCCAATTCCTCCCATAGCTCAAAAAAGCCATATTGAAAACACTGATCCATTTATAATACAATACACTTTATATAATGTGATATGAATCATATTTTTGTACCAACTAGGAAGAGATTTGACAGTTTGTGATGGATTCTTCAAAGCTCATGCTCAGAAAATTTCTGGAAAAAGAAATATGTTTCCTTAATCACTTCTCCTATAGCTGGAGATGTGCTTGCACAGTAAAAAATAGTATAGTTGACAAAACTGAAATTTAGCTAGGAGGGGAGAGGGAGCTTGCTTTTGGCATGGCTAGTATGGTCATGAGGGATTTTATTGCATTTTTCTTACTTTGTGAATCCTTCTTCTCTATGTTTTCCCCCATGAAATTTGCAAATGAAATTCCATTTCCCTCCCCTGCAGCCTCTGTACAAGACTCCATATGTATACTCACAACTTCTAGAACTTTACCAATCTGGACAAGTAACCACTAAGCCTCCCTTACATTTAAGGCTATTTTTTTGTTTGTTTGTTTGTATGTTTGCTTTTGTTTTCACAACAGGTTAGAAATTTGATTTATCAAATAACTAAAGTTATATATATATATATATATTTTTTTTTTTTTTTTTTTGAGACAGAGTCTCACTCAGTCACTCTGGGTAGAGTGCCATGATGTCATAGTTCACAGCATCCTCAAACTCTTGGGCTCAAGTGATTCTCTTGCCTCAGCCTCCCAAGTAGCTGGGACTACAGGCGCCTACCACAACATGCAGCTATTTTTTTTTTTTTTTTTCTTAGAGATGAGGTCTCTATCTTTCAGGCTGGTCTCTAACTCCTGAGCTCGAATAATCTCTGCCCATCTCGGGCTCCCAGAGTGCTAGGATTACAGACTTGAGCCAAGGCACCTGGCCCTTGAAGTTATATATTGTTTTTTATAGGGGAATATGGCCCCAGACTTGGGGACATAAGAGGTCATATTACCTCTTAGAGTGAGGGGAGAGGCCTGCATACCTGGATTTCAGCACGATGTCTACCCCTACATTTGTGTGTGACCTTGAACTGGTACAAATCTTTGTACCAGTTTCCTTAAATCTGAAATGAAAGGCTTCTGTTAGGTATAAAAGGCTTCTTACCAGGTATAAAATTATAGATTCAAAGTGAATGTTAAAGCTGGGAAAACAGTTTAAGAATTCTGGTCACCCGATCAAGTTATCACCAAAAAACCTGTTGCTATTAGACTGCCAGCAATGTCTGTTTTGAGAACATCTCAGTGGAATGGGAAACCATCAAGAAGCCTTGAGAGCACAACACTGCTAGGATGAGAAATCTTTCACACAGGCAGCTGAAGTAAAGAGGCACTTTTGCAGAACACATTATCATTTAAATTATTTTCAATTCCTGTATCAAAATCACCCATAAAAAAAATTCCCAACAAATCAAAAATTGAGCAAAAGGAGGTAATCGTGAGAATGGTGCCTGACATTTCCTTTACTCGCACATGTGTACGCATGCGCTAAGCTTATGATTGAATAGCTTGTATATGAGTGCACTAAGCTTATGACTGAATTGCAGATTGCATTTAAAAATTTTTTTAAATGGCTTGAATATCTTTGTAAAACAGCAACAACAAACTTATGATTTTTTTTAGGTGCTTCCGTTGCTTCAAAAACACATATTTTCAAATTCCACCTTTATGTTTATTAGAACATATTCCACACACTTAAATTTGTTTCACTACTAATATTTATCAGTTGAATTCTAAGACATATTTCAAAGCAACCAGCCTCTTACTTATTTTTTCTCCTACAAAATCAACAAACATACATCTTGGTCAATGGGTCATTTGGATCAAGGGTCTCGTCAAGTTTAGAGAAGGACTTACCAGTGGGAGTGGCTTGGCTGACTGGTTATGCCTATGGTCTTCTCATTTTGCTGTGTGAAAGTTGTCACTAGGGACAATCATCATTCTGCAGCAATGACTGATTTTAAAATTTTTATGTTGTATCTACTTTCTAGGTCTGTACTTATTCTGCACTCCAGTCACCCTGTCTTTAATCCTAATGATTGATTTCTTTAAATCCCAGATTAGCGGGAATTAGGGATTAGAATAATAGCAGAACAGCAGATGATGCCTCATACATTTGAAGAGGCAACGGGAAATTATAATTTATTTGAACTTGCATGTTTATATCATGTGGAATTTGAAGAGGAGTATCTAAAAGGCAGATCAGATAAAATAGACTCTATATTTATAAGAAAATAAATAATAAAAAACAACTCTTACAGATTGCCCAACTATTAGGAGAGAAGGAAGCTCAGAGACAAAGGGAGAAAAAAGTCATTAATCAGTCTGGCAACATGAAACTCTTAATGAAGAAGTTAAAGGAAGAGACAGAGAATCTTGTTGAGGGAAAATTCAGTGTTTAGAAGGACTGAGGAAGCAGGTATGAAAGTGACGTCACATTGTGGCTGAGCACAGCACTCTCAGAGAAAGCATGACCTCCCAAGATAGAGGCTTCTTGTGTGAATCCCAAGTTATCCAATAAACCTTTGAGTGTCAATAAATGTTTCCACCAACCTTCACTGAACTGGCTTTTTTAAAATTAGCCTATTGATGTTAAGCTTTTTCAGTTAAAAAAAACTGACAAAAAATTAAAAGATAAAATTAACGTACAAGTGTTATACCTAGCTGTCTAATGAATTTATTTTCTTGAATATGTTATAATTAATCTGTGTCTCATTTTGCTGTCAAGAGATTTAAGGTCACAAATCTTTGCATTTTAATATTAAATGTCATTGAAATGTAAAATCCCCCTCTGAAAGGGTGCTTTTCTTCCCTTCTTGAATTCCTCACTGTGATATAAAAGGATTTAGCCCTGGTCAGCACCCCTTAGAAGGAGGGAAAAGGTGGCCACCTACCCCTACGGCTGAGCCTGCTCAATTGCAGTTGCTATCCCTTCCACAAGGTGCCAGTGGTGAGCTATAGGCCATCCAGCCCTGGTGATCCCGGTACCACGTCTGCAGTCACATAGCTCTTCACTGAAGATTAACTGCTGCCACCTGAGCACTCCCTCCATGAACCTTCAAGACCTGCCAAACTTTTGTTACCCTGACTCAAGGAAAGTGCCTTGCAGAGGAAGGACAGTTAAAGAGAATATTTTTTCCAGGAGAGCTTTTGCTTAACCTAATTTTGGGGGACAGGGATATATTATAGCAACACATTGATCAATCAATTAAAATGTGTTATTACATTTATCATCGTAGCTTATTTAAAGCTTACTATGTGCTAGAGAGCATTTAATATAATTTGCATATAGTAATTTAATTCCACAACTCTGTGAGCCCCTCACTGCACAGATGAGGAAACTAAAAGACAGAGAAGAGAGCAGTGTGGGCAGCCACAAGCCCTGCACGATTGGCTGCAATTCAAAGCCAGGCAACAGAGCCTTAGGGGAAGTGCAGCATAGGGAAGTTCTCTCCCCTGGTGTGAACACATTTCTTCCAGAGCTGAATGCTGATGAGCTGGGTGCTATCTGGCTGGGTGTGGAAGGGTCCCCTTGACCTCACCATGGAGGAATTACCTCTCACTCTCTGGCCACAAGGAACGCCTCTGTTTCTAATACAAAGGAAAAGGGAAGAGTGTTTGTGATAAGCCATCTTTGGACACTGACTTCTGGTGCACCACATTCAGGTTTGCTCTCTTTCCATACAAGTACGTGAAAAGGAATATATTTTCCATCCCATTGCAGTTAAGCAGGCTCACCTGACTGGGGTTCTATCTGGAGTGGAAGTGACTTTATTAGTGAAGGCCAAAGCATTTGCAAGTGGGGATCCTCTAACTCTCTCTTTCCTGACAAAGTCCTTCAGGTTGTTGTGAGTTCTGGGTGCTGCAAAGCCTGGTGAGAGCTCAGCAGCCCTGGAGGGTGAGTGATTGTGTGGGGCTCAGGCCCACCTCCTCACTGAATCAGGATGGATAAGTAAATCCTTATGGCACTGAAGCATATTAACTTGTTTCTCACTTAGCCTACTTTAATTCATGCAGGGAGCTCCCTGTGCAAAGACCAGACAGTTTGTAGGCATGCCCAATTTATTCTCAGTGATTCTCGGTCCTATAAAGCTGGAATGTCGGTTGCCTGGCTGACTCAGGAAGAAAGCCAGAAGGCATCTCACATCATCCACAGGTGAGAACATGAGGGAGCAGGGGTTGATAAGGGCCATGACTGAAGAAGCTAAGTAAATGGAAAGCCTGTCCTTTCACAAAGGTGACCAGACAGCTAACACAGTGCTCAGAAACCAGATTTGACTGAAGCCAGGTTGCATATCTGAGGGTGTTGAGTTGATCTGGTGTGTGGGCCATGGCACCTGGAGTCTCCTGACTACATGATAACTTTAATTTTCATGACATTTGAAAAGGGTGATGCCATGATGCCTATGAAGGAACTCAGAACATTTCATCCCAAAACATGAGTCACTGGTATAAAGAATATTTTGAATTGAAGGTCATTCAAGGTCAAGAACACCGGAAGAGGCTTTCTCTCTATCTGCGTAAACTGGACTGACCTGATCAGAACATCAAAGGGGACAATTGACTCTCCTTCCCCATTCCTGTTATCTCAATATTGCGGGAGTGAAAGATAAGAATCTAAGCAAACCTGGCCCAAATCATTTTGGTCGTAAATATCTATTCCCCAGGCTAATTTATAAGTCAGTCTATTTCCCCCTCATCCATTTGTCCTCCCCAGTAACCTCTTCCCTAGAAACCCTTTTTTTTTTTTTAATCTATACTCTTCAATTTGCCCCCTCCCCTCCAAAAGGTTCAGATAAAGATATCTGAACTCATTTGGAAAATTGGGTTATCAATCTGTAATTTCTCCCCTATGCACATGGTAAATAAGTCCTTTCTCTTATTAATCTTACTTAATTGTGAACTAATCTTTTTGCATAATCTTAGGGGAAAGGGTGTTTTCCTTCACCTCTACATCTACTTATGAATGGTAAACTCAGATGACAGATGGATTTCATCCACAGCCAGGAGAGCAGGGGCCTCTCTGCACACTGACATGAGGTCAGCTACTTCTCCAGTGCGCTCAGATCCAGGCGTTTGCTCTTTATGTTAAAACCACTTGTTAGATTCATTAACATGGGAGGAAATTATACAAAAAGGATCAGATTATGCATACTTTTCTTTTTAAAAATAACTATTTATCTGTAAGACCTTACATATTGGATAAATTGGCACGGGTTAACAGTATTTTATTACATATATGTGCCATAATTTCAGAAACCTATTGACTAACAATTTAATAGTTTTCAGGTTTTCTTTCTTTCTTTCTTTCTTTCTTTCTTTTCTGCTACACACAATTCTAGGAACATATCTCTTGAGAGAGGATACCTGAGAAGGGTGAGGTCCAGGAGACAGATCTTCTCAAGGAGACCCCAAGGACACACCTGCAGGGTTCTCTCCATGGTGACTCAGCTCTTAGGAATTTGTAGATTCAACTTCCTGGGACCTGGAAATTTTCACTTCTGTGAAATCCTACAGTTCTGTGGGGGCTGAAACAGCTTCTTCTGCTTGATGCAAACTGACCAATGAGAAAGGAACCAGGGGGTGGAATTTTTTGACTGGAGATAAAAAGGGAAAGACCAACCCAGTTGGCGAGCACTGCCATTTTGAATTCTTTTATGCCTTTAGCTCTGCTGGCTGAATAAAAGTTTTTTTCTTCTTAAATATGTTATTTGGGTGCTTTTTCTCTCCATTGGGCCTCGATGTCCTGCAACACTTCTACATATCACATTGCTAATACTGTGTAAGGTAAATTCGTAAAAGGCGTTTCTAGCAAGAAGATTTCTGGGTCTAAGTTTGTGTGTGTTTTTATTACAATAGGTATTCCCAAAGTGCCCTCCAAAAATTTTGCACCAATTTACACTTCCATCAACTGTAGGAGAGGCTCTGTCTCCCTACACACTTGCTGGTCCTGGGAATCATTTAGTGTTTTCACTTTTATTTTTCGATAAAAGAAAAATCTTTTCTTCATTGCTGTTATGATTTGCATTCCTTTGGAGGCATCTGATGCAGAACTTCTTTTCATATGCTTATTGGTCATTGTTCTGAAAATGGTGAAGTGCAGGTTTACATTGTTTGATCAATTTTTATCTTGGGTCATTCATATTTCTTTCTTATGGCTTTATGTAAGTTATTTTAAGTTAAGAAAATCGGCATTTTATTTACCATTATGCTGGGATTAGAATTTCCCATTTTGTTATTATTCATCGTTAGTATTTTGAATTTGGTTATATTACTCTGTGCTATGCAAAATATCTGACAGGTAGTATGGCATTACTTGTAAGATTATCTGGGCTTGAGTTACAGCTATTTTACCAGCACTATGATCTTGGAGAATTTATTTAACTTATTTGAGTCTCAATTTTCTCATCGTTAGAATGGATATAGTACAAGGAACAACTCATAGGGTTTGATGTGGATAAGTGATTTTATACACATAAAACTATAGCATAATGTGAAATGTATGTTATCAGAGCCACAAGGGGGTTTCAGTATAGGCCCAGTTGCTTATTGCACAAAGATCCAATTATTGAAACAATTAAGATTACCAATGGAGAAATTTTTAATACAAAAGAAATCTTATTAGGAAGCAGAGAAGCATCTACCTTAAATCCCTCTCTGGCATTAGGAGGGGCTAGGTGCCTTGGGCAGGTCAAGGGGGACAGTGAGTCATCAAGAAGTCTTCCCTGGGGTCTTCTAAAGTTTGTCTTGTATTTCTGGAAAACTACTCAAAATGTCAGTAATAAATTAAGGGGGAAGGTTGTGGAAAATACAAGGGTCATTGAAATTTGTCAATGGAGCCAGTTAAACTTATAGTAATTGTTGTGTGTTAGCTCTGATTTCATTCTTCCATACTCACACTTGTCAACGGTTTCCTTTATAGATTCTGGGTTTTAAATTCTGCTTGGAAATTCTAAATTTGAGAAAACAATTGTTACCAAAAGTTTGGCACTCGTCACCCAATGCTGCATCAGAAAAGGAGGGACAATTTGAGAAGAAGGAAAGAGAAATTTATCACCTTGTCAGAAAAAGAAAATGTCAGACAATGGTCTAAAATTACAAATTCCCACTTCTAAGCAGAAGCACAGAACTATTAAAGGTTCTGGTCTCATAATTCCATCTTGGGCCAAGACCATCTCGTGAACTCTGCCTGGATTCATCTCATTTTCCAGTTAAGATAGTCTATGACCTCCACCCAGATTTCATCCCATTTTCTCCCCAGATGAGTCTGTTGAGCTAGCTCTTGTGGCTCAAAAAACAAGAGCCATTCCCCATGCCTCCTGACAACAGGCCTGAGGTAGAAATGCAGGATTCAGTTCCCAAAATATTGGGGAGACAGAAAATATTTTTGCCATTTTTTTTTTCAGACCATTCCCTCTGCAACACAAGTAAAAATGAAAACTATTCTCAGATATATTTAATTCGGGATTTTATCTGAGGCTAATTGATTAAAATCTTGAATGCATTTCTGGAGCTCCTTGACATACCAGCAACTTGGAGTGTTTCAGACTTTGCACACATAGTAAAGAAAATGCAAACATTATTTAGAAGTCACAGTTATAGTGATTGATGTTCTGAAGCTTACATTTTCTAAACTCAACCTAAAATTTGTAAGGGACCCTCTTGCCCATGAGGTTCTTCTCATGATTTTCCCCAAATAATAAGTGTAAAGGCACTATCTTATTTTGGAGAGGACCATATTATCTTTCCTTCTAAATGAGCAAGCTCTGCCTGGGCCCACCCGTTATCTTTCCTGTGCATTCACCTCTTGAATGAGAAGCTGCACCGTGCCCTTGCATTTCATACTCATGTGAGGGCTCTTGGAAAAGCAATGCTTGAATTGCAGACACAGTGCAAATCTGTCTGGCAGGGAAACAAGTAGATAGTCCAGTGTCCTGAGTGGACCAATATCTCAAAAATAGGAGAATTTGGCTACTTTGCTAGTGGACATAACTTCACCTGGTGGTATAACTGAGGTTCTTAAAGCTCTTCCTATACAAATAGTGAATGATTGGCTTCATGGAAAGGGCAATATTGAGTGTACAGCCAGTAGGGCTGGACAGGGCCTGACTTTAAAATTCTGTGAACATCCCCAAGGGAAGCACGAAGCTCTCCACTCTCCCCTCGTTTACACTGAGTGTTTGTCTGAGTAGCATAGACTTAAAAGTGAAGACAAAAATGAACTCAATTTCTGGTTCCAACATTTAATCTTAAGTTTCCTTTTCTATAAATGTGGGTGCTGATGGGAAACACGCAACATTATCAATAGGATTAAATTACAGAAGTAACATATGTCCATGACATAGCATGTTGTCTGCCTATTAGTGCTTGTATTATTGCTGTCATTATTAATCACTCTCTGCAACATCAAAACAAACAAACAAACAAAAATAACCTAATAATGTCATAGATACAAAAGAGGGAGGTCTCCATCCTTAGGGCATTAGGGCATATTTTTAAAAGATATTCCGAAATGGCTGGATCAAATTTATAGTAATTCTACAGGGATTCCACATGCCATTATTATGTTCAGGGAAATCTTAGTGTTTTCCAGCATGGAGGCAGAGAGCTGTGAGGGTTGAGGAGCTTTTTCTGGCTCCTCATCCTGACCTAACCCTCTGCTACCAGCCCACCCTCCTCCAGGACAGCAAGTCGCATCTTGGTACACCTTGTGCTGTGCTATTCTCATTCTTTCCAATAGTACATTCAGTTGATACTCTTTGGGAGATTTTATAGTGATATTGAGAAACCTAATTGTGGGGTTGAGGGAAACTTGTGTTTTTCCCCAAAGGTTCACTAAAACATCAACTTACAAATAAGACAGATTAATAAGAAAGTTTATTTACCATGCACATGGGGAGAAATCAGAGAGTGATTACCTAGTATCCCGATAAAGTTCAGACATTTTTATACACACTTTTTTGAAGGGAAGGAGAAATTTGGAGTATAAGTAATTCTGTGTAGGAGCAATGAACAGTTGCTAGGGAGGAGGAATAGATGGGGATCAACTTGAAAATGATTCTCTTTGCACATTTAATTTACCTGAGAGACAGATATTATGTTGAAAATAATTTGGGCCAGGTCTGCTTGCATTCTTGATCTTTCTCTCTTCCAATATATTGAGATCACAGGGAGAAGAAGGGAAGTCAGTTTTTCCCTTTGATCTTTTGATCAAGTCAGTCTGGTTGATGTAGACAGATGGAAAAACCCCTCCAGTTCATTGTTACTCTTAAGGGGCCTGCAATTTAAAATATTCTTTATACCCAGGAGCCATATTTGGGGGTAAAATTTCCTGAGCTCCTTCAGAGTCTTGACTACAAGTTTTTGGAACTGTTGGTTTTTAACTTAGCAAATATGTATTAGTATGTTAGTATTAGCAAATATGTCTTAGTAGACATGTATTATATGTATGGCTCTGTGCTAAGTCTTCACACTTGCTGACTTTGTGAAGCTGAGAAAATTAAAGATTTTACCTGCACATAGAATTATAATAATTCTATTTATTAAAGGGGGTGATGTGTTTGAGAGCCTCTCACGGTGCCTGACAGAAAGCAGGTATTCACTGAATGTCAAGCAGATGTCATTGGCACCATGTACAATAAAACATATAATGATACATTTGAAAGTTTTGTTAACTTAAGTGACTGGAAAAAAGAATCAACCTCCACTGAGGTTTATTAAGCCTAGATCTGATGATGTGCCTGGGAAAAGCACAGCCCACTAGGCTTTCACTGTGGACTGGGCTCTCTCAAAAGGGTATGAGAATTTCACAGTTGAAGGAAAATGGTTCTCAGGAAGAAAAAGGGGAAGAGGAAAAAGGGAAGCAGTGAGGCAATGATTGCATCCTGTCAAGCTCTACTCAGGACCTAGTAAATCTCAGGGTGGGTAGAAGAAAGACTGATTTTATCTCTTCCTTAGTTTGCATTTGTGGAGATTAACTCATAATCCACATTCAAGAGTTCATCTAGGCCAGAGTCCTAAGATTATAATTGGCATGCAACAGTTTTATATGGGCTATATACTTTGATTTTTGGCATTGCAAAAAATCAGAAATATTTCATTCAAGATTACTTTTCTTTGATGTATATTGAGATGACCGTGGGTAAATAGGAGCAGTGCTTGTAAGGCTCCCTTTGTTGGGGGTTGAGGTAGAAATTTACATCTATAGAGAATCTCCACTAAATGCATCCAGGCCTTGCCTATTCAATCTGGGAAAGATTTGCTAGGAGTCTGAGACCCTTGAAGGTCTGAGTGAGAACAGATCCTAAATGTTCTCAGAAGGCTGTTATCCTGAGGCTTATCTGCATAACAAGACCACCTTGCCAGCCAGGATTCCATTCTCTCACTGCTACCAAAAACATCCTGTTTAGTTATAATTCCAGCCCCCCTATTTCTTAAAAGAAAGCCCCTGTACCTCATTGGAGAGAGCGACACTACAGCTCATGAATTCACAGACTACAAGTAAGCAAAAGTAAGACAATTTACTGAGAAGAAAGAAAAAGAGCTTCTAGCATAGCAAAGGGGACCCTAAGCAGATTGCTGCAGGAACTCCTCTGTCTGGATGGAGGTTTATATATTTTCCCAAACATTCCTTTTTCCTGATTGGCTCTTTCTATATCAACATAAGGATTCTATATTATACCAATCACCATACTTGCTCCTGACCCACGTGATACAAGAATGTGGAAGTTTCTAGTTGACCTCTCACCCATTCCTGTGGCCCCATAAAGTTTATGGAATAATGTTATTTTAAGCTTTCCACTGGCCCCACTGGTCTGTGGCTTGCTGCTTGCACAAGTTGTGGGACTATGGCCCTCCTGTTGTTACTTTTCAGCAGGGCCCATTTTTCAGCTCCTCATTCTGGCCTGCCCTATCCAGGTCTCCTTTCAAGAGGATGAATGTGTTTGTGTGCTTCTTTTCCCAGACTCAGTTTCCTCTTTTGGCATAAAGAGTTTTTGCAGATCCTGAAAATTTTGTTTTTCCTTTACAGTACTTAGTGCTGAGTTGGTCTGCAGTATGTGTTATTTATAAATCCTCTGAATATTAGCAGTTTTGTCAACTTTCTGCATGACAGGGCCTTCAAAGATGCCATAAACCTTATACACAAAGAAATGTTCAGGTTAGAATGGCAAGATGCTTAAATGTTCTAGCAAATTATTATTCTCCATTTATTGCCATTCATTCTCCTTAAATATCACAGCCTTGGGAGACTAGATAAGAGAATTAATTGATAAGGATTGATAAGAATATTGGAAAAATGAAGTTATACAGGGGAAGAACACATGAAAAAGAACTATTTTTTAAATACTGTTCTGAGCACTTATTAAGAGATCTGCATACTTAGTTCTCATAAAACCTCATAAAATGGATAGTATCTCCAGTTTCCACAGGAAAAAAGTAAAGCTTGGGTAGGTTATATACACTGACCAACATCACTCAGGTAATAAAACACATTTTCGGAATTTGAAATCAGATCTGTTAATGTAAAAAAACAAACAAACAAACAAAAAAATAATAAAAAACAAAGAGGGAAGACTACATTGTCAGGATGAGAGAAGCTGGTTGTGGGTGGAGAAATGTAGTGGATGTCTCCTGCCTTCAGACTGTGGTACTGTAAAGGGGTTTACTTGTAGAAGAATCAAGGCATCCCAGAAGTGTGTCATGCACAAAAATAATTGACAGTAAAAAGGTCAATGGCAAGAGAAGAAGCAGGCATAGAAGATGTTAGAAAGAGGAAAGGAGAGTCAAAGGAAGACAGTGTGGAAGGATCAAGAGACTAGGAGTCAGTGGGTTCATGATAACTTGGCCACCAAGGATCATTGCATGTAAGAAGCCTGGTTGGAAGCCATTATTCTCCAAACACATTGTTTGGAGAATCTGCTATGATGCTAGGTATGGCTGGAGTCACTGTAGTGTACAAGACACTGAGCTGTAATCTCAAAAATTCACTAGAGGACTGGGGGAAGCCCAGCAGGGTTTTCATAATGCTGGTGGGTGAATGGGGATGGAGGACCAGGCAAGGGCTTCAGATCCTCACATGCAGAGAGGTTGTAGGAAACTACAGCTCTACTTCACCCTGAAAACTTTGCAGAGAACTGAGGCCAGGAGAAAGACCAAGGTAGGTTTGACATGCAAAATTTCAGGCATTCAAAACCATGCCCATAAAAAAAAACTGGACATAAATATTTATAGCAGCATTTATCATGATTGCTAGATGCTGGATGCAACCAAGGCATCCTTCAATAGGTAAATGAGTAAACAAATTGTGGTGCACCCACAAAATGAAATAGTTTTAGTGATAGAAATAAATAAGCCAGATAAAGATAGAGAGGAATTTTAAATGCACATGGTAAGTGAAAAAAGAAAGTTTGAAAACCTACCTATATTATGATGCCAATAATATGATTCTGGAAAAGAAAAACCTCTAATGGCAATGGGAAAACCAAAACTGTAGTGATTGTCAATAATTCATGAGGAGGGGAAGAGGGTTGATTAGATAGAGCACAGGGAACTTTTTAGGGTGGTGGAATTATTCTGTATGATACTCTAATTGTGTTTCCATGACACTATGCACTTGTCAAAATTTATAGGACTTGATAGCAAAAAGAGTGAAACTTAAATGTATAAAACTTTTAAAAAGAATTTAGGAGGTAAAAGAATCCCCAGATGAAATTCAGGGTAAAACAAAACAGTCTAACTATATTACAAATGTATGTTAGTGGCTCACTGAATGGGGGAAAAAGGTGCTTACCCAAATAACTTTGGAAATTAATAGTCTAAAAGTTTAAAGGCAAAAAGAACTGGATGCAAGCATTATACTTTAATTAATAAAGTTATTTCTCATAGGGGAATGAGTTAATAATTATGATCCTGATATACATGCATACTGGAATTGAACAATGACACACCCGGTGCTCCTTACTTTCTCATTCCCCTGAGAAAAGGAACCAGGGATCCTGGGGTAAATGGCTGATTCTAGTGTGGGAGCAGGAAGAACATAGGGCAAGTGTGGAGCACCTTGCGGTGCCAGATAGTAAGAAAATAAAAATAATCCCAATGATGGGTGTGTGTCAAAGGGACACAGAAGAAGATTGAAGGAGCTTCAGTTGTTCCAAGATTAGAGCAATTTAAGCATTAAAATAAATGAAATAATTCTGAGATTATAACCCAAAATATGGAATTAAAAATCCATGAATATGTACTCATAAAAATATTGAATCAATAAATAAATAGGTAAGAAGAGACAAGTCTCTTTGGAAAAGAGACAATTTATGCAGATGCTTTGCCCTCAAAGAGGTTCTACCCTGGCCAGATGATCAAGGGTAATATCAATGGTTATGATTCACTGGACAGGATGTTCCTTTAATAGGATGTTGTCAGTATGGTTCTTTAGCTCTAAGGTCTTTTTACCCCAAAACAATCACCTCCATCTAATCAGGAGAAAATATCTCAGATGAATCCCACTCACTGATATTCTATAAAATAAAACACTTGACTAGTGATCTTCAAAACTTCCATAATCATCAAACCAAAGACAGTCTGAGAAACTGCCAGTTTATCCATCCCCACTGGGGCCCTAAGGAGACCTGAGGACTAGCTGTAATATCGGGTTCTGTACAGGGTTCTGGAACAGAGAAAGGCCACTGAGTGGAAAATAGTGCACCCTGAATACAGTATGGACTTTGGTTTATAATATTGTAGCCATATTGGTCCACTAATTGTAGCAGATATGCCATAGACAGGTAGGAATGTGATTTGTGGGAGGCTACATGTGGTGTGTGTGGGAACCCTCAGTTCCATCTTTGCAATTTTTTTTGTAGATGTAAAGCTTTTCTAGGATTATGTTTATAAAAAAAAAATAATATATATATATATGTATAATATTTGAGGTAAATTCTGTTAGTGTGTAGTGTGTTGTGGTGTTTTGAAATTAATCCTTTACTAATTTTTGTCAGAGTTATAAAGCATAAGAATTTGTTGACTGAAAGAATTGTTATGAAAGCATAACCTTTCTATAAGAGAAAGGTGAGCAATATTTCAGCTTCATGGAGTTCTGCCATATTTGTTCATAAAGGGATGATCTGTAAGCACAAAATAGTCGCCCTTTAAAACATCAAGTTTACATATATCCACTCCTCCTGATTCAGCACAAGAGAGTATGAATATGCCACTAATCCCAAAATTCTATTTGCAAGCTTTTAGGATTTGCTTGATTTTCCGAGTTTACACTGTTTTCCCTTGAAGAGGGTCAACGCAGAATGCAGCCTATGTGTTACAAGTTTAGCAAAGAATAATCTCCCTCTCAAAACACAGATTCATTAATTGCCCTGCTGTTTTAGAGAAACTGCAAATACTTGGACGTGACAAGAGTAAAAGAGAAAAATGGTAAATTCAGTAAGAAAGCAAAGTCAAGTCCGTAATGAAGTTAAGTATTTTTAGCTTGATTTACTAGCCACTTTCTTCTTCACTTTTAGCAGGTAACTCACCATTTTCTTCACAGAAAAAATAGATTATTTAAAAGTAACTTTCATGTTCATTTTCTACAACATGACGTTGTTGTGAACATTACTTAAGTTTATATGTGTAAAGAAATTAGAGTAGTGATGAACTATCATCATTAATTTATAATTACAGATTATAGTTATTATATGTTATAATCATTGGTATATGAAATACATACATATGTATACAGGTGTATATATACATATATATGTGTGTATATACATGAAATTTTTACAGGTGCCTCAAATTTTATATCTAAAAATAAAACTCCCATGTTTCCCTCCAACAGTCCTTCAACTAACATTCTTTCCTCAGTGAATAATGACATAAGTTAAAAATTCAGAAGCCCAGTCAAGCACCACTTTCATTCATTTTACCTTCTAAACACCCTCTGCTTTGGTGACTTTTCAGAGGCCCCATTGTTAGAACTTGGTCGATTCCCTGCATCCCCAACACCCTGCTTTTAGTTCTCTCAAGTCCATTATTCCATCCTTCCATGCACTGCAGAAACAAAGTGAACTCTAAAATACACATTGGTCCATGTTTCATCTTTTACTTTGTGACCAGTCTCCTATCCACTCTCCAGTCTCATCTCTTGTTATTTCTTTTTATATGTGTCCTTCCAGCTGACCTGAGTGAGTACTTTGTGATCCTCTAAGCAGTCTATGCTCTTGCTGTGTGTACTTCTTCTTCTAGAATATTCTGTCATTTCCATTCCTTATAGCTGGATCCTATTCATCCTTCAGAATTCAACTCCAGGACTGCCTCCTCACAGAATACTTCTTAGCACCTCTGAACTGGGTGGGTATTTCACACCACTATTCTCCCATAGGCCCCTCTGTGTTTATAGGAAGCACAGTGCTCTTCATGTTATAACTCAGTGGTTCTCAAGGTTTGTTGGCCATCAGAATCACCTAGGGGGTTCATTAAGATACAAATTGGTTGATCCATTCTCAGAGTTTATGAATCAGTTGTTCTGAGATGGGACTCATGAATGTCCTTTTCTAACATATTCCCCATTAGTGCAGATGTTACTATTGTGGCCCAAATTCTTGGGCTCACAATACTGCTGGATGAAGCATCCTGAGTCCCTGGGGCTCAATCTGAATGAGACATGAAATTTACTTGTCATGTTGCTGGGTAGGATGGGAAAGAGACTGTGTGGGTGTTAGGTGTAAAGCTCTGAGAAAGCCCTGACTCTAAGGAGTCAGATAATTACAATTCTGCTGGACATTAAAAAGGGGAGTCATTTCCTCTCAAGGGCAAAGAAATAGCATGGTCATGTCAATATATGAAACACTATCATAACCATTATAAATTATTATAATAATATAATATTTTTAAAACTTTAATGTGTTCCATAGGTGATCTACTTTGAAAACTTGGTTTTATGTTTATAAGATTCAATTTCTGGGGGGTGGGGAGGTGGGAGGAAGATGGCTACCCAGAGGCAACTTTCCCCATTGGCTTTTCACAAGAAGGAGAGATTCTGGACAGATTTGGCCCCTGAAACTGAAGGAAGGAGACAGGAAAGAAGACTGACAAGTACATACCATCTCAGCTGAGGTAACCCCTGACTCCAAGAAAGAGGATAATGGTGAACAAATTTCAGGTACAAAGCTCATCACCATGAGGATGAGAAACCCTCCCCCAAGTGGGAGGCTCGCTATGGGCTCTCTGGAAGTGAGCAGGGGACAAAAGACCTCTCATTCTACCCCACAGGTGAAAGCTGCTAAATACTGGGCCTCCTCTAGAGAGGTCCCACCAATGAGCTTAGGCATCATCCTACCCAGCATAAAACTGAACAAATACTCTTCCTGCAATTCTGACCTCTCAGACCACCCTTCTCCCCTTGCCTGGTGGTCTAAAGGTCTACCCCACAGAGCCCAGACTGTGTAGTCATTCCCTAGAAGGTCTGGGCACTGTATGGATAGCAGCATGAAAGAAGTTACTTGGGTGGAGGCGGGGGGCCCAGGAAGAGAGGGACATTTTGGAGAAAGAAAGATGAGTGACATTGTGCTGTGGATGGGAGTGCTGACTACTGATGGGACTTTCAAGGGCAGAGCCACTGGCTTCTAGTTCAGTTTTCCCAGGCTTGGGTGCTGACATCTGGTTTAGACTTCCAAGGATAGAATCACTGGTTGGGACTTTCAAGAGTAGAGTCACTGACACCTGTTAGGATTCTAAAGATCAGAGCCTCAGATGCCCAGTTTGGACTCTCAAGGGCTTGATGCTGACGCCAGGTTTGAATGTTCAAGGGCAAATTAGCTGATGCCCAGTTCAGCTAAAAGGATGGAGGTGCTGATGCCTTAGTCCTGACTGTTTCCAGTGATCTTTCCTGAATTGGTGGTGCACAGGAGGGGACCAGGCTCCATCCCCTTGTGTATGCTGGTTGAAACTGTGTGTGGGTTTCTACTATCAGGTAATTGGAGACCCTTTGATCTCCCCCTACTGAGCAGAGATTGTAGTCTCAGGGTCAATCTGTTAAGAACTCTAAAGCTGGGCTCTCAACCCAGGGTCCCTCTGATGTTGAATGGGGGGTGTTTTGAAGTGGGAAATGACTGAATCTCCTTCATCAGCTGTCACTGGTGGGGGGGGGGTATAGCACCACAGTTGCTTGTATCTCTCCCTAGATGAATGATGAGATTCCAGTCTAATACCTCAACCAACTCCTTAGGGTGGGGGAGAGGTGGCTAAATGCAGGACAGAGCCAGCTTGAGTTCTCTTACTAAGCAGGTATTCAGAGTCTTCAGCTATAGTTCTGAAAGGGATCTTTGTAAGGCTGCAGGGTAAAACCCACAGTCACAAGCCCTAGCTCATTGGTTAAGGGAGTATTAACTCTATTTCCTGGGGCCTCCAATCCAAACTTACCCTACCACTATTAATAGCCAAATTCCAGAAAATACTCAGGGGGCAGAATCAGCAGAAGAATTCTAGCAACAAGAATAATCAGAGAAGATCAACTCCCCCAAGGAATGACAAAGAAGTTAAAACAGAAGATGCCATTCATAGGCAAATGACTGAAATGTAAGAAATAAAATTCAGAATATGGATGGGAAATAAGATGAATATAATGGATGAAATGTTGGAATTAGAAATTTTAAGAGTAGTTCAAAAATTGTCTCAAGAAATCAATGACTTGAAAGACAAAATTACCAAGGATATGGGCGTAATGCAAAAAGAAATAGCAGAGTTCAAGAAAATGAGAAAGTTATTTGAGGAGCTTCATAATACAGTAGAATGCCTCAGTAATAGAGTAGAGAAGGCAGAAGAAAGGCTGTCTAAAGTTGAAGACAAAGCTTTTTAATGCTCCATTATGCTCAAAGAAGCACAGAAGCAGAGAAGAAAAACTGATCATTCCCTGAGAGAGTTGTGGGACCACTCAAAAAGAGCAAACATTCACATTATAGGAATCCCTGAAGGAGAAGAGGATAGTCTGAAAGGCACAAATACTCTACTCCAAGAGGTAATTGAGGAGAATTTCCCAAGCATGGCAAGAGATACAGAAATTCAGATAGTAGACAGTTTCAGAACTCCAGAATGACTCAATCCAAATAAAGCATTTCCTAGACACATTGTAATTAACTTTGCCAAACTTAATATGAAGAATAAAATTCTGCAAGCAGCCAGATGTAAGAAAACTTTATTTACAAAGGGAGAAATATTAGAATGACTGCATGTCTCTCACCCAAAACCTTTCAACCAAAAAGAGGATAGTAATTGATCTTCAATCTTGTAAAACAAAGCAACTTTTAGCCCAGGATCCTGTATCCAGCTAAACAGAGTTTCATTTGCGACTGAGAAATCAAATACTTTACTGACATACACATGTTGAGGAAATTTCCCATAACTAAACCAGATCTCCAGGATATTCTCAGACCCATACTCCATAATGATTAGCACAATGCTCCACGACCAAAGTAAACATACTCAGAAAGGCTTGAACAAAACTTAACATCCACAATAGTGAAAGTATTAAAAATATCCACTGGACATTTGAAAAACATGACGACCAGAACACTATTATGCTTATCAATTCTCTCAATTAATGTGAATGGCTTAAATTGTCCTCTAAAGAGGCACAGGTTGGCTGACTGGACACAAAAACTCAAGTCAGATATCTACTGCATACAAGAGTCTCATCTAACCTTAAAGAATAAAAATGGGCTCCGGGTAAAGGGATGGACATCTATAATATAGGCAAAGAAAATCAGAAAACATCAGGGTTGCAATTCTACATGCAGATGCAATAGGTTTTAAACCAACAAAGATAAGGAAATATAAGGATGGACACTACATATTTATCAAGGGAAATACTCAACATGAAGAGTTTTTTTTTTTTTTTATTAAATCATAGCTGTGTACATTGATATGATCATGGGGCATCATATACTAGCTTCATAGACCATTTGACACATTTTCATCCCAATATTCAACATAGCCTTCCTGGCATTTTCCCAGTCACTGTGGC
>CAUYPK010097345.1:0-15551 GCA_963574355.1 Loris lydekkerianus | reverse complement strand
CCTGCCCTGGTACAGGTGGGTTGGGGGGCGGCGTCAGATCCTGCCCTGGTACAGGTGGGGTGGGGGGAAGTGTCCAGTCCTGCCCTGGTACAGGTGGGGTCGGGGGGGTGGCTTCCGGTCCTGCGCTGGTACAGGTGGGGTGGGGGGCGGCGTCCGGTCCTGCCCTGCCCTGGTACAGATGTGGTGGGGGGCAGCGTCCGGTCCTGCCCTGGTACAGGTGGGGTGTGGGGCGGTGTCAGGTCCTGCCCTGGTACAGGTGTGGTGGGGGGTGGTGTCAGGTCCTTCCCTGCTCTGGTACAGGTGGGGTGGGGGGCAGCCTGCATTCTGTGGCCTCTGTACCCATCCTCACATCCCCTCGTGTTCTCTGCCTCCTTTCTGTTAGAAGAACCCTTATGGTTATGACAGATTTGAGAATAATCCAGAATAATCTCATCTCAAGATTCTTATATTTACAGAGTCTTTTGTCAAGTAAGGTAAAAATATTTAGAATTTTCTAGAATTAGGATGTAGCCATTTCTAGGGACCATTATTCTATATACAAGATCTGGCAAGATATTAACATGGTTATGTTGCAATAGTGGCCTAACAAGATTATTATTTTTAGAAGGAGAGTTGAGGTGAGAATTTGGATCTCTGACTTTCCAGCAGATAATTAAGAAATTTCAGTGGTCTTTGAACCATCTAAACTCTACTGGGAGTTGCATGTGTGTTTTTATTATATGTCTAATATTTTAGTTGTGTATCTTTCTACACAGAGAGTACAAAAATTTTGTAAGAGTTCCAATGATGCCCATCCTACCCACGGAAAAAAAGGTTAAAACGAACTGATGGAATTTTACTTAAGCTATAGAAGTGGGTGTTATAGGCCAAGAAAAATGCCTGGAGCAGGAATCTCAAGTTAATGGTTAGTGAATACAATAAACCTGTGTTCTTTGTTTAATGCATGTAATAGTTGTAATTCTCAGAATTGAGAGCTAACACTCCTTTTTGTATTCACCTTCTGTCATAGATCTTGGAAATCAGGACTATCAGCTTATCCACATATCCATTCTGTTTTATGGCCTTATGATAATCTACCATGTGGATGAATATAGCTTATTTAACCATTTTCCTGGACGTTGTGCTTTCCCACATTGTCTTATTAAAATCAATGTTGCAGTTATTAACCCTTTACATATGTTATTTTTTAATTGAAAGTATTTTTTTAAGGTAAATTCTTAGAGGCAAGAATTGCTGCTGTGTTAAAAGTTCAAGCCTTATGTAGTTTTGTTAGATGAACCAAATTCCCTTCCATAGTGGTGACCACTTCGCATTTCCACCAGCAGCATATGGAGGTGAACCCTAAAAATGAGGTGTAAATGGGACCCTAACCTCCCCAGACGAGATGGACTCACTGTGGCTGATGGGGACAGGCAAATGTACAAAACATAAAGGCCAATCCGTGGTGGGAGAAGAGTAGTCATACACCCTGTGTTCTTGGAAAATCTCTTGAAAAACTTTCTGCTGTACACACTTGAACAATTCCTGAGACCTGAGCCTTGGATCCTTCCTTTGCTTAGGAAGGTTCAACCTTATTCTTTATTTTTTTTTCTCTCTCTTTTGCACTTTGGAAGAAAAGCGTCTCGGGCCACACATTAAATACACAAACATTAACAACAGCTGGTTAGCAAAAATAGGTCCGTGGATACTTCTCATGATATCTATCACCACAGATAAAGAAAAATGTCCTTACATGGTTAGTGTGTGGCCCATGGGCGGTGAGTTGAACGCCCCTGTAGGGACCTGACTGGGAGCCAGGCAGACCCTTCCCTTTTCGTTGGAGAGCACACTTTCACTTGTGCTGAAGGCTGTGCCTCCTCAGTCTGCAGACTTCTTTTTGTAAAAAGATAAAATTCTCCCCTTTTCCTCTGCAGATCTCATGATCTTTTGTTCACAAAAGCCTTACGAAATTAGAAGATGGCCCGCATGTCAATTTCTGACCGTTACATAAGTGAGAAACCGTGGCTGTGCACGTTTGCTGTTTACCTTTCTTTTATGAGAAATGAAGTTGAGCATATTTTTATGTATGTGAGTCCATCTGCATCATGTTTGCAAACTGTCTCTTCATGACTTTTGCTCATTTTGGGTTTGTGCTCAACATTTGTGGATGTGTGACATGATTATACACGTGTATTAATTTTTACTTTAATTTTTATGTTAATACACATGTATTAATACACAAGTATTAATTTTTTGCTCAGTATATTTTTAGAATATATGAGAAAAATTTATTGCATGTATCCATGCTTCAAATTTTTTTATTGTTTTTTATTTCTTACTTATATTCTAAGGTATTTTATCTTATTATTTCCTGTAAGTTAAGAGGTCTTTCTTTAGCTACTCTTTTATGATACTTCTTTTTTTTTTTTTATAATAGATAAAAATATGCACCATAGATGTGGCCCAACCCATCACCCTCCCTCCACCCAAACCTCCCCCCTCCCAAAGCAACAAATTCTGTTAGCTGTCCTAATAAGAAAATATTTTGATTTCTTCATTCTTGAAGGATAAATTATTAGAAACTGTGGTTGTTTTCTTTAGTTCCCTAAAGAGAGAAGGGAACATTTCTACATTGTTGATGAGATTGTAAACTAATACAGGCCTTTTGGAAAGAAGTATGAAGGATTCTCAAGGAAATAAAAGTTGACCTACTGTTAGATCCTGTGATTCCATTACTAGGTATCTACCCAGATGAACAAAAATCATTTTACAACAAGGACCTTTGCATCAGAATGTTTGTTGCAGCCCAATTCATAATTACCAAGTCCTGGAAGCAGCCCAAATACCCATCACCCCATGAATAAATTAAAATTGTGGTATATGTATAGCATGGAATACTATGCAGCCATAAAAAGATGGAGATTCACACCTTTCATGTTTGCCTGGATGAAGTTGAAACATATTCTTCTTAGTAAAGTATCTCAAGAATGGAAATAAAAGTATCCAATTCACTCAGTACTATTATGAAACCAATATATACTCACTTACACATCCATATGAATGATAAAACACAAATATAGTCCTGAAGAATGAGGGAAGAGAAGGAGGAGGGTCAGGGAGGGGAGGGGAAGGAGGGAAAGTGGAGGGAGGGCATTTGGTTGGATCTCACCTAATGTGCACAATGCAAGGTACATTTCAAAATGACTAAGAGAATATTATAAATGCCTTACCACAAAAAATAAGTAAGTGAGGTGATGGCTATGTTAATCAGTTTGATTTAAGCATTCCACATTGTATATCAGGTCATCACATTGTATCCCATAAATGTATACAGTTATAATTTAATAAAAATTAACTTAGTAAAGAAAAAGCAGATAAATTGTATGACTTCAAGATTTAAAATGTCATATTATACATGAAACCATAAAGACAATGAAAAAACAGAATGAGAGGAATCTTACAAGGAACTATAATATAGAATATGTAAAGAACTCATAACTCAGTAGTAGATAAATAATCTAGTTTAAAGCAGGCAATGAATTTGAATAGACTTTATGGACAGAATGTATACAATAAGACAATAAGCAGTGAAAGCCGCTGAACAATGACAGCCACTGGAGCAGCACAGGGAAAGGCCTCACTGAGCTTCCACTTCACACCCACTGGAGCAGCACAGGGAAAGGCCTCACTGAGCTGCCACTTCACACCCACCGGAGCAGCACAGGGAAAGGCCTCGCTGAGCTGCCACTTCATACCCACCGGAGCAGCACAGGGAAAGGCCTCACTGAGCTGCCACTTCCTGCTCTCTAGATAGCTGCATGTAGAAAGGACTGATCTTAAAAAGTGTTGGAGTGCGTACAAGAAAAGAGAATCCTCACACATTATTGTCCAGAACAATAAAATACTGCAGCTGCTTTGCAGTAAATTTGGCATTCTTCAAAGTATCAGATATGAGATATCATATGACCTATTAATTCCCATTCCTAGGTATCTGTGCAGAAATAATTAAGACATACTTACACACACACATACATGCAAACTGTTTATGCAAATGTTCGTAGTAATATTATTTGTAATACCCCAAGTTGGAAACAACTCAAATGCCCATGAACTGATGCGTGACTAAACCAAATGTTCTACGTGAAGGTCTGATAGTCAAGTTCATGAACTCTTCCAAGAAAAGTGCTGCAAGCCTCCCTGCTGAATATCCCTATAGTCACCTTCTAAGTACTCAGGAAGCTATGCACTGATGCCAGTGCTTCACCCACACTTCAAAACCATTTTGAAACTTTTTTTGGAAAGGCAATCAGAGCTGTCATTGCACTGGTCTGACAATTAAGTTTGTGAATGTGCTGTCGTGTGCTGATGCTGGACAGCAGCAGCCCTGAACAGCGTGGAGTCAGAACCTCGGCAGGTCAGTGCCTCACAGCTGTGTTCCTGTTGACATGTGGTGCTGGTGTGTGTTTCTGTGTGCTGTCAATGACAACTTGATGGCCATTCTAGAAGAAGAGTTCCAAAATTGGGTGGCGCATGTGGCTCAAAGGAGTAGGGTGCCGGCCCCATATACTGGAGGTAGGGGTTTCAAACCCGGGCCCGGCCAAAAACTGAAAAATAATAATAATAATAATAATGATAATAATAATGATAAAGAGTTCCAAAATTGCCTTGAAGGGTCGATTAGGCATGGGTGTCAGTGCATAGCTTCAAAAGGTGACTGTAGTGATGTTCAGCAATGAGGTACGTAGCACTGTTTCTAGGATGAGTTCATTGACTTAATTGTCAGTCCTTATATACTTACCATAGAATATTATTTGGCAGTAACAGGGATATAATACTGAAACTTACTACACGGGTGACTTCCAAACTGTGTCCTGAAGCCCACTGGTGCACCGTGACAGGATCTTAGGTGTTTTAAAGATCATTAATTAAATTATTTTCAAACGAAGTTCAAAGCACAGAAAGTATATTCTTTTCTTTTCTTTTTTTTTAACCTCTTCTTTTTTTGATCAACATAATTTAAGAGTGCTGTGGAAATTTAACCATAGTTTCAAATGTGCTATGAGATAAGAAAGGTTGAAAAACACTGGCTACAACATAATAAAACATTAAATCAAATGCTAAGTGAAAGAATCTAGATGCAAATGGCCACACTTTATATAATTCCATTTATATAATACAAAATGGCCAGAATAGGCAAATCTATGGAGACAGAGAGTAAATTAATTTTTGCAAGGGTTGAGATGAGTGACGAGGAGTCATAATTAATGGATAGGGGGTTTCCTTCTATGGTGATGAAGATATTCTAAATTTAGACTATGATGATGGTTGTGTAACTCTACACATATGCAAAACCATGAACTTGTGTACTTAAAATGAGTGGCATTTATGGCAATTGATTACATTTCAAAAACTATTCAGCTATTAGATATTTTAAATGATGCCTAGCTGTTTTCAGTGAGCACTGGAAGAATAGCATCCCAAAATACTGAAGGAAGTTAAAAATGGAATAAAACAAGCCAGTGGTCTTAGAGGAGCTGAGGAAAATAGAAGAAATAACAAAATCTTGGAGACTGGGAAAGTAGCATTCTGATTTTAACTAGAAAAAGTACTGATTAAAACATTTTTTTCCTGAAATTAAATTTGGTTAGATTCTACAATACATTTTGAAAGTTGTGTTGGGGAAATGACGAGTTCAGGCAGAAATACTGCTGAGCGATGTGATGGGGAGCCTCTCAGCTGGATGGACTGTGGGGATGCACCTGTGGTTCCGAGCTTGGGAGAAAGGCCTGGGGGTGGGTGGGAGCTGAGCGGAGGTTGCCCTCCGTCCTGGTGCACAGCCTTCTGCTTTCTGCAGTGGTAGCAGTGGGACCAGAGAAATCAAGTGGGAAACAGACTAGGGCTGAAGAGAGAAACTTGAATAAATTCTACTTTAAGACTAAACACAAGAAAGAGGAAGACACCAGAGAGTCTGGGCAGGGTACCCAGAGGGCGGGGGTAGAAACAAGCTGCAGAGTTTCAGAGGTTTTCCCAAGAAAAGAATTCCAGCAAGGCAAGAGTCAGTGTGGCACATATTACAGAGAGTGAGTAACCTAAGACCCGACTCATGAGCTGAAGACACTTGGCTTTATTTGACCGTGGCTGCTTCACTTAAATAAGACTGTGGGGCAGCAGCTGGTCAGCGAGGGACCCAGGCAGCAGGTGTACACACTGGTGCTGCCTGGGGATCTTGGGACCTGTGGTGAGGCCACCGGGGAAACTCTTCCAGCAGTGCCTGAGGTCTAAGCTATTTTCATAAAATAAAATGTTATTATTTTTCCTTTTCACATCCATTGTCCAACAAGCACACAGAGCGGTTTTCTGGAGCCCTCATGGAGCACGCGATGGCATTGTTTTGATGGCCGATGGAACGTGTGCCTGGGTATTCTCAATGTGTTCTGTAACTTTGTGAGGTATTTTAATGATCACTACTGTGAAGATCTGCATTGCTCAGCAAACAAGACCAGTATATATTTCAAAATTGTGCATCAGTAATAGATCCATTTATAACCCAAGATGTAGCAAAAATTAAAATAAAATATGAATGGTTCTTTGGCATGAATTGAGCCTCCACTTAACTGAACTTTAAGAAACTACTGCTTTTCAAGTTTGAGTATAGTGTCTTTGAAAAATGTCACAATTACTAAAATTGGTTATTAAAATACTCCTCTCTACCTCATATCGGGACAAGGCCTTATTTTCTACTTTAGCCAGAACAACATATTGCAAAAGATTGGATGTAAAACAGATGTCATAATCTAGTTCTATACTATTAAGCCTGATGTTATAGAGATTTGTAAAAATATCAAGCACTAATATTTGGGGGAATAGTCATATTTCCACTACACTTGGAGGTGTAGGTATATTTATTTTAAAACTGCTTTAAAATAAAATATACCAATTCATACCAAGGAACCATTGACTACTCAATGAATACCATAGGAATACTCAATTCATACCAAAGAACCATTCACATTTTATTTTAATTTTTGCTATGTCTTGGGTTATAAATGGATTTTTTACCAATGCACAGTTTTGAAATATATACTGGTCTTGTTTGCTGAGAAATGCAGATTTTCACAGTAGTGATGTGTGTTGTTAAACTTTACAAAACAGATTTGTAAAGATATCAAGCACTAATATTCGGAGGAATAGTCATATTTCCATGACACTTTGTAGGTGTAGGTATATTTTATTTTAAAACTACTTTATGCATGTTAACACATAAATTATTTATTGTTGCTACTAAATAAATTTTTGTGAAAAAAATTCAGTTTCATTTTTTTAACTAAATATGCTTTTCAAAGTTTTTTTTTTACGATTCTTTTTTAAACTTCAGAATACTAGAGGGTATACATGTTTTATTTGTATATTTTGTATTTACACAGACTGAGCCAAAGTTATGCACAGAAGTGTGTGCCCTCCACACGGATGGTTAATTTCCTCATGCAGTAAATATCAATGCCTTCAATTAATGTACACAAAATCTTTTTGTGGGTCTTGAATAATTTTAACATCTATAAAGGGGGCCCAAGAATCAATCAGTGATTTATACCATCCCTCCAAAGAATTTAAGCAGTGAAAAACAGAGAAAACATCAGAACAATACCTGATAGGGATAGTCTCAAAGGAAGATTTGTTTTTGTCATTAAAAGTGGGACAGATTTAACTGAACTTGAATAAAGGAGCAAGTAAGGAAGAGGGAGCCAAGAACACACCAGAAGAGGAAGAAAGCAACACGGGACAGTTCAATTTCCTCAGAAATGTTACTACTCGGATCCCACCTTGCACCCAAGCCACACGCTGCTCCAAGGGAAGGAGCCAGAGCTCACCGCTGAACTGGTTGAATTCGGTGCTGTGCCAGGAAAAATGCAAGAGGCCAGGGTACCTTCTGGTGCCAGGACAATAAGGGAGTGTTCGCAAAAGGATGGGGCTGTTGGAAGGACGCAGGAACCAGCTTGACAGGACACCCAGAGGGCAGGATGGGGGCAAACTGAGCAGCAGCAGCAAAAATAACGAAGGCACTGGGATAAAACCCAACAGTACATAAGTATCCAGGGGTCCACGCTGACTTAAATGAGGTAAATAAAGGAAGAGGAAAGGACCTTTTTTGAGGAGAATTTGAATTCATAAGTGTGAAAAGAATGAGGGAAATAAAAATCACTGTCTTGAGCAGAAACAAGATATTTGTGGAGTTTCTGAGTATCTCCCACAAGAGTATTATTTACAGACGGACAAATACTTAAGACATCCTTGAGAAACTCAGCAGATACCGCCTGTCTAACCACGGGTGAGAGAACTGTGCACAGGACACGTGGAGCATGTTCCCAGTCCGTCCGGGCTATTACACCCCATGAGCCAAACCTCAATTTAGTCCTGAGAAAACGTCAGACAAGGCAAAATTGAGGGATATTTTACAAAATAATTGACTGATATTTTTTAGGAGTGTCAACAAAAGACACTCTGGCTGGTCTGCGTGCACAGACATGTCCATGCCCTGTGACTGAGTTAGATCTCAGGGCTCAAGGGACTTAGATGTGAGGTTGTGAGGTCAGAAACCTTAAATTGGGCAGATTATTCTGGATTAGACAGACATGCCCCATCTTGTCCCGTAAACCTTTACAAGGACAGAAGTTTCTGAATTTGGCGGAAGGCAGCCTGCAAGTGCAGGAGGGGTCAGAGAAACTCTGAGTTGAGCAGGATTGTGTGCGAGTTTGCTGGGTGTGGAAGGAGAGGCCATTTTCAAGGACCAGAGAGAAACCACTAGGAATTAAAAACGGCCCCCTCTGAAGGCCGGAAAGTGGGACCTTAGTCCTGCAACCACAAAGAGCACGGAGCTGCTGACAGCCTGGATGAGCTTGGTCCAGACCACTGTGGAAAAAGCTGAGTCAAACCAAGGCCAGGTCTTTGCCTGGTGAAACACGGAAATGGAACATCAGTGGAGACAACTAACATATAGAACTATGAGAAACTAAATTCGTGCCGTTTTAGGGATTAAGGATGCTGAAATTACTAATAGCAGCAACAGAAAGTTAGTGTAGGCCAGGTGAGACTGGAGAAGGGTTGCAGGAAGGAGGAGACTGAGCAGATGGGACAGCCACGGGCCACTATGGGACCCGGCCAGCAAAGGGCATCAGTGGGGAGAATGGTGGAATCTCTGGGCTTCAGCTGAGAGGGCTGCACCACGCTCAGGTCTTAGGCTGTGAGAAGGCACACAGGAGCTCCCTAAACATTTCTGCGATTCTAAACTTGCTCAAAAATTGGCTTGGTGCCTGTGGCTCAAGCGGCTAAGTCAGCAGTCCCATTACCTGAGCTGGCAAGTTCAAATCCAGTGGTATATTTAAGGGTCAAAATTTATATACAAAAGGATTATAGCTACACTCACAAGTCAAAGGTTCAAATATGATGTTACATTTGCTGAAGAATCATGAGATCAAAGATGATTTTGAAACATGGGATAGGCACTGAAAATTGGGCAACTGACCAGAAAACAGAATGCTAACTTCAATTACTGTTCTCACAGCTTTAATTGCATGGCTTTCTTCCCAGCTCTCCCATCTCCAGAGTCTTCCCAGCATGATGATCCATCCTCACTGGGCACTTTCCTGTTGTAGCACCTTCGGGGACCACCACCCTGTGACAAAGGTTTCTGTTAAATGCATTCTATTTTCATATTCTGACATTTCAGCCCTTTAAAATGCATACTTTTCCCATTCCCTGCTTTCTGGAACAATCACAAAAGCTGGATTGGAGAGTTGTTACAGAAAGAGTGCTCCAGCAACGTGGCTTCCATGCTTTGATCTGAGAACTCTTCCCAGTGCCTGTTTGTTGAAACCCTCCATAACTTAGACTTCTTTCTCAGATTCCATGGGGGCCCCTGTGGCCAGTCCCACTTCCCTCCTGGTGAAGCTCGCACCTGCCCTGCTGTGCTGGCCTCCGGGCTCCTGCCCACAACTCCTGATGTGCTGAGAGCTGGTTGAGGGCTGAGACCGTATTCCGACTCATCTTGTATCCCAAGGGAGTCTGGTGTTGTGTTGCACATGTAGTAGGACCTCAGAAACCAGTGAGAACTGTGCTTGTCTCTGAAACAATTTCTGCGGCTCCTGAGGGTAAACAGTATCATAGCACAGGAATTTCTTTCTCCTTAAGTAGCAAGTGCAGTTTGGATCTGCAGAAAGGCGCAGGAAAGGGGCATGGCTATAAGTTGTTGGCAGTGGTAGAAAAGCATTCTTGTTGGATGGTCTTTGTCAAACCAGAGAACATGTCCCTGGAGTGACAGCTGTCTTTTTTCTCCTATGCAGCACATTGTGAGAAATTCAGGCCATACTGTTCAGTTGTTGTGCTTCTCCTGGTTTCCCTGCCAGCTTTTCCTCTTCCTGTTTTGAGTGGCTGGAAGCACGGCAGCCGTCAGCTGGACCAAGACCTTCCCAATAGCTGCTGGCTGCCGCAGCACTGTGTTCGGGGAAGGCGCCTGCCCTGGCAGCCAGTGCCCACGGCTGCGGTCCAGCGGATGAGCCCCTTTGCAACTGATGTTGTCTGTGGACATTTACAAAGTGCCTAACACAATTACCCTTAACGTTAATCAGGGCATTGATTATTTTATATTGGCAGTGTTTAAGATAACATCTACTAACTTTACTGTATTTATTCAGTAATTCAAAGCCCGGGATAAAAACCCTTTTTATTTTCTGTAGGAATTGAGGCTATTACTCTAAATAGCCTGCATGTATGCAGCAGTCTCCCTTACACTCTTCTGCTAGCTTGGAGGAGGGTAGGCAAACTATTCCATACAGGTGTATACAAAATTATATGTTTCTATCAGTTATTAATTATAGATCACTACTCAAAATGCATTTGCTGTTGGGTCATTATCAGCACATTGTTAGATTTATGACATTAACAAATGAACAAACATTAGCCTGCCAGGGTGCATCACCGTATAGTGTAAAGGACGAGGAAAGCTTCTCTTCAGAGGCCAGCCTCACTTTCAGAACAGCTCTGGGGGAACATGCATCAAGGCAGGAGGGCTGCCAGACAGGATGGTGGGGAGAGCGTCCACGGGGCTCTGGCCACGAAGCCTTCACATCCTGCTGACCTTCTTGGGATGACAGACCGACAAGGTGATGGTGAAAAATACCAATCTTGCCTGAAGAGTTATTACTGCCCTTTATTTTCTCCTGTTTCCAGGAGACAGACAATTTTCTTTTCTATTTTATTTTTGTGAGTTTTTAAAAGGTTTCTTGATTTTGTTGTTTCCTCTATGGTGAAAAAGAATGGCTTTCCTTCTTACTTTTCTACATGGTTACTGCTGTGATGAATGGTCAGGCTCTAAACACAAAACAAGCATGCGTTTGGACAATGCCAAGGTGCCTTGAATTCCAAGAGGAAGATGCAGCCGCGTTAGAAGTCTGCCCCTCAGCATTACCCCAGCAGAGTGGGAGTTTTGGTTTAATAAAGTCATAAGTTGCATTTGAGATAGACACGGATAATGCAATGAACATCGTCTCCACAGTGTAAAATTTCCAAGTGAGTAACACAGCAATGTGTAGACATGTCTTTCTGTGCCATGAAGGCCAGTGCCCAATTTCCCTCGACACCCAGGCACTCTCACTCAGTGTGCTGAGGGAAGTAGGCACAGTTCTCAGCACTTCAGGCCCTCAAACAAAGCTTTGCCAGGAAAATAAGAACCGATTGCTTCTTGATCAAATAATATTAACGGAGGCAATTAGAACAATATGTGAAACCAGAAAGGTAAGAGATTCCTTAAAATGAACAGTGAGCGGGCTGTGATAAAAGACAGCGTGGTGGGGGTGTTCTCTCTAGCCAAGCAGTGTAGGAAGACAGCCATTGTTAACTGTGACTCTGGTGGGAAGAAAAATATCAAAATTAAACTTTTTCAAGATTTCGGCACAGTTTCAACACAGCAAACACAACTTACGTGTTTGCTTTGGCTCATAAAAATTAATATTTAATTTATTAAAGTTGCCATTTTAAAAACATACTTATTTCAACTTTTAGGTTAAAATGTTATTATTCTAAGTACACACTTAGCAATAAGTTTATACTTATGCATCGTATTAGTCTAAGAGTAACTTGGTAAGTTTTAAAAATTGCATTAACCTATTGTTTTCATAAGCTTAATTATCATTTAACTGCATTTACAAAATATTTAATTTGCTTTCTAAGTTTACCAATTTTATGACTGATAAAATTTTCTTAGTATTTCAACAAGTCAACATTTAGTCAATTAAACTTTTTATATTTGGTAAAACATAACATTTTAAATGTCAAACATTATGTTATTCTAAATAGTGAAATTGTATATAATCTTTGTATGATTTCAACTTAAAATTGCAACCTCTAGTCACATTTCAAAATGTACATTCTACATTGGATTTAATGTCTGCTTTCTTTTGCTTCTCTAGTAGTATAATTTCTATTAAATTTTCAAGAATATAGGACACCACATTTGAACAGATTTGCAAATGCCTAGATATTAACACTGTGACTTCAATTCTCTTAAACATTATATTTGGTATCCTAAATCTTCCTGGTGTTGTACCCTAATGCTAGTGGAATTACCGAGAATTATGCCAGCATACTGAGTCCAGTTAAGTTTTAGGGTCCTTTTATTTAGTTGACATCGAGAAAGGATTCAGACCCAAAAAAGCACTCGGCCCAGAGAGGCAGGGATCAGGGTTTTTAACTTGTGCTTTTAGTCGGGGAGGGGGTTCTACGAGTGACGAAATTACAGAAACAAAACTTGCAAGATTAGAGTCTATAGGGAGGGGTGAGTAGGAACAAAAGGCCTTGAAGAAGAGCAGGTTTTAGAGAGGTGGGTGTGGGGGGTTTCAAGGTCTTGCAACTCTAAACTTATCTTTCTGTTTCTGCTGGTAGTACACGTTCAGGGCCTGTAACAATATCTGAGGGGAGGAGCATTGGGGGCTGCAAAATTCTAAACTATGTACAAGGTGGGGTCAGCGGTACAAATGGAGTTGGTCAGGCTCTACACCGGGACATAACTGACAACTAACGTCTTGATTAACTGAGCTTATGCATCATAAGTCCTGGCTGAGTTCATATTTGGAGCTGCAGATCTCCAGGACAAACCTGTCCCCTCTCAGAGTGGGACGCTCAGGCCATTGTAAGGGTCACCTCTAAGAGTGAGGCTGGACCTGTGTGCACCAGACCTGCTGTCTCCGCATCTGCAGACACCCACCACTTCATCACTGCACTGATATGTAATCTTTTTTTTTTTAATCTTAAAATACAAGAAGATATGTTCTTAATATTTAAATATATTTCTTAATTCTAAAGCCATTTGAACCTGATAGAGCTATTTAATAAATCCTAAGTGATCCTTAAAGAAATGTTGATCATATTGAAGAAATGTTGTAACAGAATTCTGTTACCTTAGTCGGTAAGGATGGGGTCCCAAATGTTTGTGATCTCACACTTGCCCAGGCCGGTCCCAAGCTTCAGAGACCACTTTTGCTCAGACCTGCTGCACCCACCCATCCCTTCCTCCTGCTCACAAGGAAGGAAGCTGCCTGCCAACCAGGAGCTCAGGGAGTTCGTGGCTTCCACACAAACCGAGCAGCTTTCCTCACTGGAAGCCATTTAAATGGAAAGACTCTCTAAATAAGCATGTCCTAAGGACACAGGTCAAAGAAAGAATGTAAGAGATAAATGTCTCTGCCTTGTGTCAACACTGGGACAGTGTCACAGTTACATGGTCAGAAGTCACTTTGCCATTGTTTCATAAAGGGTTATTTTTCTCTGGGTCTGAGTGAAATGGAAGGTAGAGAAATTATTGAAATTCTCCGAGAAGCTAGTGTTATGTAAACACGGGCTCATCAGAATGCCAGTGCAGTAATTTTAAATGAGACTAAAGTAGTCACAGGAGCAAGATTTCTCCAGTGTGCTCAATCGGCTCATTTTTTACATTCTAAATACATATACTTTAAAAAAAATCATATTCAGATAATGGACTGGTTAGTATAGATTTAGCAAAAATAGATTTCCTAAGAGATTCTGAATGTTCAGTCACAGCATAAAGATATAACAACAGGAAACTCTTTGCAAAGAAGTCAAAAAAAGTGAAAGCTCTTAGGTGCAGGCTGAGCGGCTTCACCCAGGAGGCAGCTTTGATTTACTCACCTCCTTATCCTCATTTCTGTGGCTGAAACCAGATCTGCTCTCTGTGAGGATTTACTAAGTTTTTACACAATAATATCATTGACCAATAGGTGCTTACTTTTCTAGCTCAATATATTGGTTAGAGATTTTTGACTAAAAGTGTTATGCAGGAGGCGGAGCATGATGACAGACAGGACGGACGTGTAGCCCACCACTCCCAAGCCATCAGGTGAGAGGAAAGAGGGTCAGGACCTTCCCCGTCAGTGGATTATTAAAGTGGACAGACTGCTGTAGATGCTCAGCGAACTGGCGGATTGTTATACATAAGGGGTAATTTAAAACCTCAGACTCAGTTGTAGAGATTCTTCCCTGCTCGGCAGTGCTGGCTAGCAGGCCCCTCCCCTATGGGGGGCAGCAGCTTGTAAATGCTGACAAAACCCAATTGACAAATATTTATTCTTGAACTGAGGGAAGCATCTGAAGGGAGAGCCACTCAAAACCACGGGGAGCTGGGCAACCTGTTGGATAATTGAGGGAAAGGGATCCTGCCTGGGAAACAGACATTTTGAACTACCTAAAAGGGTGGGCACCTTTCCCCCAGATGTTGGAAGGGGTTGGGGGTTCAGGCTGCCCAGTGAGCGGGCGTGCCAACCCAGAGGGGAAACTCTGAACCAGGGCCCCCAGCACTCCAACCAAGGGAGCCGGCTGCACCCACTGAAGCCACTTCAGCCTCTGAAGCCGCAAACCCAGCTTCAGCCGCACGAGCAGGCTACAGCTGCTGAGCCACAAACCCGCTGGTGACCGAGCGAACTCAGCAGCACCCCCCCCCCACCCACCCCCAGCCGATTGCACTTGCCAGCTTGCAGGAGAAACTGGGAGCAGAGTGGAAAGATTTGGGAAGCGTGGACACCTGCACTAAGAGGGAAGGTCGATCACAAGTGCTGTCTGGAAAAGAACAGCCGAAGTTACACAATTCTTAGGTGATAAACTTTTACAAAAATTCCAAGATGGCAATCTGCCATGGAAGGTGGTTACCATGGTAACAGTATTGTGAATCAGGTATAAGCCTGGGAACCACTCACAGCGCCACCCAGTGTCCAGAAAGTATATTGCAGTATGAATATATTCCTACCAAAGTTGATTCCTACAGCAGACGTATAGTTGTACATAGGTATATTTCTGCACACAAGAACATTTTTGTAATTGGTGCCTTTTTTTTTTTCTTGTTTTGTTTTGTTCTGTTTTTTTCCTCACCATTTTCTTGGAGGAGCTTTTGATAATTTTTTATTATTACTTTTTATATAGATATATTTTTTATTTCTGTTTTCTAATTTCAATTTCTTCTTTCTTCTCTTTTAACATTTCTACTAACACCACTTTTCTCTCTCTCTTTTTTT
>CAUYPK010097344.1:0-18404 GCA_963574355.1 Loris lydekkerianus | reverse complement strand
TTATGTTTGGAACACTGTGTGTTATATGTTTGTCCAATGAAAGTTTGATATAAACCTATTTTGTCCCATTACTTTGCTTTGTTAACAAATTTTTTTGGGTATTTTTGCAATTTATATTTTTTTTTTTTTTTTTTTTTTTTTTCCTGGAGACAGAATCTCACAATGTCACCCTTGGTAGAGTGTCGTGGCATCACAGCTCACAGCAATCTCAAACTCTTGGGTTTAAGCAATTCTCTTGCCTCAGCCCCCCAAGTAGCTGGGACTACAGGCGCCTGCCACAACGCCTGGCTGTTTTTTGGTTGTAGTCGTCATTATTGTTTGGCAATCCCAGGCTGGATTCAAACCCTCCAGCTATATGTGGCTGGCGCCCTAGCCACTGAGCTACAGGTGGCGAGCCTGCATATAATCTTTTGCCATAGGTTTTTATTCATATGTATTCTTATCCCTATTATAAGTTTATGAAGGCAATGAAGGTAGTGGCTGAGTCTTAAACTTTTTTGTCTCTCCCATATTTCTACCACATGATAAACAATAAATATTTATGGTATTATTTCATTAATTCATTTAGCAAACATTTATTGAGTAACCCATGTAGCTCAAAGTACACTGGAGCTTAATATACTTGATTGAATAAATCATAAATCACTGATGACCATAAAAATGTCTGGTTGGAATTTTCACTTTGAGTGACTAGAAAAATGTTGCCATTTACAAAGGGAAATCAAGAGGTCTGGAAAAGGCAGTGATTGTATGTATATATATATATATATATATATATATATATATATATATATATATATATATATATGTATATACACAGAGAGATAAAAAATAAAACAGTGGTTACCAGGAAAGGAATAAAGGAAGAAAATAGGACAGTATAGGTGAAAGGATACAAAGTAGCAGGTATGTAGGACAAATAAATAATAGGTTTAGAGATCGAATCTACAATATAAGGACCATAGCTAATAAAATTGTATTAGGAAATTTTTGTTAAATGAGTAGATTTTAGTTGATTTTGTCACAAAAAATATAAGTATGTGAGATGATAGATATGTTAACTTACTTAACTGTAGCAATCATTTTACTATCTATATGTATGCTATAACATCATGTTGTAAACCTCAAATATATACAATAAAATTTAATATAAAAACATCCCTGAAAACTAGTGGCTATGAACAGAGACAGCCTTTTCTCATGTGCTTGAAAAATTCCTTTTCCAATTTTCTCTGTTTGATAATCAAAAGTACTGAATTTTTATTTTCATTCTATCTTCATTCAGTGAAGACTTCTATAGAATTACTGGTTTTAAAGGCCTAGAATGTAGGGATAGCTAACGTTTGCTGAGATTTAAAAGGCCAGTTCTCACAAGCTACAACTTCCTCGCTACTTGAAAACTACCAAATAAACACATCAGGCAAATGTTCTTGCTCTTTTGGAGGATGCAAGTGTTACACTCCTTTGAGGTTTCCTTCCTACTTTTAATAGCACCAAATTTGAAGGAAAGAAGCAGCTTCCTGCCACTGTGTGGTCAGCTACCTCCATGGGAAGTTTTTCTTTCTGATGTTTTTATGCACTTCTGAACCAATCACTTCCAGAAATCAAAATGTTCTTTAAATTGAAACAATCTGAGTAGACTTGAAATTTGCTGAGAGAGTAGATCCTAAGTGTTCTCATTACATACACACATACACAGGGAACTACGTGAGGTAATGGATGAGTTAACTCATTTGATTGTGGTAATCATTTCACAATGTGTGCATACGTGTGTGTGTGTATGTACAAAATCATGTTGTATACTGTAAATATATATAATGTTATTTTAAAATCATACCTGAATAAAGCTGGAGCAAAAAAATAAGAAAACAATTTGAGATGCAAATGGTCAAATAAGAAGCTCCAATTATGTGAAATACTCTTTTATAAAATAGGAAATATGAACTCACTTGAAAATTATAGAATGTACTCACAAAAAACCAAATATGTTGACCATTTCTATTAGAAAAGAAAATATCCCCTTAATCTTTTTCATTTTATTATATAGGTGCAGGCTGAGGTTTATTTGGTTGGATCTAATAAAAAGAAATGAAAGTCAGAACTCTTTTTTTGGTTTTAATAAATTCAACCACATTTCAGATTTTCCTTAATAAGCCTAAATATTAAAACAGCTTTTAAAAGTGAACATATAAAATAAACAAATCACCTTCATCATGAAAGCACTTTGATTTTACTTTCCCTGTATATTTAAATGATGACCCTTTTAGAATTATCCAAATCCTGTAACTGTCAAGTTCTTAACTTTCCACTTTTTAATAAAAATGATTTCCATAAAGATTAGAAATTAATCTAACCTGACTCTCAAACTTAATATAGTTTAGTGCTGGAAGCTGTAAAAATTCACCTATCCAGGTTTAATAAAGGAAGTTTTTTCTCAATTTAAATATACATTGCATTTAATAAGCTTGCATAATAATTTCAACAATGTTCATGGGTTCCTTAAATTACTTTCCTACTGTGTCCAGGATATAATCCAATTTCATTTTTGAGCAACTGAGTTAAGAAGAGGTTTTAAAATCACAAACCAATTTCTGAATGACACAAAATTAAATGATTAGAAGCCAGCGAATCAGACTGCGCTGATGCCTGACTTAAGAGAAAAAAGTAGTTTGTCTATATTTATATGAACCTAATATATGTGACTATTTGGGTACATCTAAATGTTGGACTGAAATATTAATTTTTTTCATCCACATATTTATCATTGTGATGATCAATATTCTGTCCTTCTGTCCTCTTTCCAACTTTCTGTCTAATCATCCATCTCTTAAATATTTGTTGGGCGTATACCATAAGTTAAAGTATTGTGTCAATTGGCAGAAATAGAACAAAGAGAGATATGGCTCCTGACTTCTTGAAGCATAAAATATGCTGCACAAATACTCAAAGAAATATGTAGCTGCAAACTGAGAAAAGCAGTATGAAGGAGCAATTCAGAGTGCAATGGAAGATGATAACAGGGTGAACTAATTTAATTTTCAGAATTTTGACCTCTTTTAGATGTTGGAATTTAAATTGAAACCTGTGGGATGAGTGGGCATATGGATGTGGTGATAGGGGAAATGAAATGGATAACATATGTATTAAGTAGAGTAAGAGAAAGAGGAAGAATGAATGATATAAGATGAGCCTAGAGAAGGAGAGGTTAGAGAATTCAGGGCTTTGTGGTCTGGATAAAAATTTTGGACTTAATTGTACTTAGGCATGGAAAAAGGTAGTAAAGGGTAACAAAAATAAGATTTGTATTTAAAAGGTCTCTTAAATATAATATAAAGAATGGAGTAAAAGGAACAACAGGAGATTTAAAAAGATTTAGAGACCATTTTAAGAGTTCAGGTGAGAGACGATGGTCACTAGGCAAGGGCAGAGGCAATGGAGAAAGTGAAATGTATACACAGTACTACTCTTCCCCTTCTGTGCATTTTTGCTTTACATGGTTCCAGTTACCCATGGTCAACTGAGGTTCAAAAATATTATATAGAAAATTCTGTAAGTAAACAATTCATAAGTATTAAATAACCCCACTACCCCACATTCTGAGTAGCACTGTCCCACTCCATCACACTTGGACATCCACCATCCCTTTGTCCAGCATACTAACGTTATATATGCTACCTGTCCATTAGCTATTATCATTGCCTGCTCTTGACATCCAATCATCAATATTGCCATGGCTTGATGATCTTCCTTCTGACATATTGCCATAGATAAAGAGCAGCCTAATTCTGTGTCACAATGCCTACATTATTTGCCTCATTTCATCTCATTATGTATGCATTTTACCATTTCATATCATCACAAGAAGAAAACGGGTGACTATCGTACAATAAGATATTGAGAAAAAGAGAGAGAAAACATTCACATAACTTTTATTACAGTATAGTGTTATAATGTTGCTTATTGTTATTAATCTTTTACTGTGCTTACTTTACATAGATATGTTTGTATAGGAAATACACAGTATATACAGTATAAATAGGGTTTGTCTCTATCCATACTTTAAAGCATCCCCTGAGGGTCTTGTAATGTAACATCCATGGATAAGAGAAAAGTACCTGGGGAAGCAGAATTACAAGATTTGGTGACTTGATAAACCAAACAAGAATATACACTGGGGGAAAGAATTCCTATTCAATAAATGGTGCTGGGAGGACTGGATATCCACATGTAAAACACTGAAACTGAACTCACACCTTTCTCCAATAACAAAAATTGATTCAAGATGTATAAAAGACCTAAATCTAATGCACGAAACAATAAAAATCCTCAAAGAAAGTGTATGGAAAACACTTAAAGCTATTGACCTGGGGAAAGACTTTATGAAGAAGACTTCCATGGCAATTGCAACAACAAAAAAAATAAACAATGGAACTTAATTAAACTGAAAAGCTTCTGTATAGCTAACAAGGCAACAACCAAAGCAAATAGACAACCCTCATAGCGGGAAAGCATATTAGCATAGTTTGAATCAGACAAAAGCTTGATAACTAGGATCTACAGAGAACTCAAATTAATCAACATAAAAAGAGCCAACAATCTCATATATCAATGGGCAAGAGAGATGAACAGAACCTTCTCTAAAGAAGACAGATGACTAACATATGAAAAAATGCTCATCGTCCCTAATTATTAGAGAAATGCAAATCAAAACCACCCTGAGATATCATCTAACCCCAGTGAGAGTGTTCCACATCACAAAATCTCAAAGCTGCAGATGTTGGCGTGGATGTGGAGAGAAGGGAACACTTTTATACTGCTGGTGGGACTGCAAACTGTGGAACTATGGAAGGAATTATGGAAAGCTCTCAAAGAACTCAAAGTAGTCCTTCCATTTGATCCTGCAATCTCATTACTGGGCATCTACCCAGAAGAAAAAACAAAATCCTTTTACCATAAGGACACTTGCACTAGACTATTTATTGCAGCTCAATTTACAATTGCCAAAATGTGGAAACAGCCTAAATGCCCACCAACTCAGGAATGGATTAGCAAGCTGTGGTATATGTATACCATGGAATACTATTCAGCCACTAAAAAAGATGGAGACTTTACATCTTTTGTATTAACGTGGATGGAGGTGGAACACATTATTCTTAGTAAAGCATCACAAGAATGGAGAAGCAAGAATCCTATGTAGTCAATTCTGATATAAGGACAATTAATGACCTAGTACACAGTAGGGGGTGGGGGACAGGAGTGCAGGGAGAAGGAAGGAGGGAGGGAGTGGGGATCATGGTGTGTGAGACTCCTTTTGGGGGCGTGACACAATTGTAAGAGGGTCTTCATCTAACAAATGCAATCAATGTAACCTGGTTCTTTGTACCCTCAATAAATTCTCAACAATAATAAGAAAAAAAAAAAAAAAAAGACTTGCTGATTGATTTAGATAAAAGGTAGAAAAGATACAGAGATGTCATTGAATGGCATCTATATTTGGGCATGGGCAAATTTGAGGGTGAGTGTCCTATTTTTATTAATATAGGGTCTATTGAAAGATGAACAGGTTTTAGGAGCATGATCACAAGTATTTTGATATGTTAACCTGAGGTGCCCATGAGAAATATGAATAAAGATATCAAGTAGACAGATAGATCTATGGGTCTATGGGTCTGAACTTTAGAAGAGAAATCACAATTAGAGACTAAATTTGTAAGTCATCAGTAAAAATGGTCATTGAAACCAAGGGAGTGGGTGTTAAGGTGGAGAAATGAATGGGATCTAAGTATCAGGGACTTTAACATTTAAAGATCAAGTAGAGGTATAAGATCCAGCAAATGAGAGTGAGTAGGAATAGCCACAGATGGAAAAAGAAACTCAAGAGAATATAGTATCATAAAAATGAACTGAGGAGAGTTTTCCATAAATAGTAGTATTTAACTATCCCAAGTGATACTAAAAGTCAAGTAAGATGAAGATTAAAAAGTGTTATTTAGTAAAATGGTGATCACTGGTAACTCGGTGACAGCTGTTTTGGTGGAGTGATGGGAGTAGAAGACAAAAGACAAGTGACTTAAGTAAATATATTAAGGATAAGGGGATCCATGTTTCACATTGTAGGAGAGGAGAGCTATAAATAAGAAAAAGAAGAGAACAAGAGTAAACCCTGTGGTGTTGAATTGGAATTAGAGGTAACAATAAGAACTCATAATTTTCTATAGGTAGACGACAGATTAATATAGGTAGAAAAGAGTGTATGTATTACATATGTAAATGCATGTATATATTTCCTATCTCTGTTTACTATGGGGGCCTGGGAATAGCAGCACCCAAATAGCAATCCAGATACCTAGTGTCTGGAACCTGATTTATAAATATTATTCCAAGAAAGGAATCAAGCTCCTTGGAAAAAATGCTGGATTTCAGGGACTGAGCAGGGAAAGTACAGATGAGACAGGAATATCTTTTTGTGCTAGAAATAAGGAAGTGCTCAAAGGAATGATCAAAACAATTTGAGCATCAAAATAAACAGAAATAGTACAAAACTAAAATCCATTGAATAATATGAAAAATCATGAGCTCAAACAGGTATAAATAAATGAATGAATAAATTCAAAGTTTGATAAGTAATAGAATATTTTCATATGTTCAAAATACCTCCTCACAAAATACTTGCTAATTACAAGTAGAGATGGGAAGAGTAAAGGTGAAGAGGCCTGGTGGATATCATTTTATTAAATAATCGAAGTTAAAATTTCTAGTAGTGGGACAAATAATGGGCACCACCTGATAGGATACAATGAGAAGAACACAGTATTAATTATGTAATATTCTTGCCAAAGATGCATAACCTGAATGTAATTATGAGAAGACATTAGAAACTCCCCCAAATTGAGGGGGATTCTATAAAATAATTGGTGATCAAGCCTCAGGAGTGTCATTCATGAGAGTTAAGAAAAAGTTGAAGCCCTATTTCAAACTGAAGGAAGCTACAGTGACATGACAACTAAAAGTCAGTGCTTGACTCAGAATGAGATCCTTTTGCTATAAGAAACGTTACTGGGACAACTGACAAAACATAAATGGAGTCTGAGCATTAGATGGCAGTAACGTATGAATGTTAGTTTCCTGATTTTGGAAGCTGTGTTGTGGTTATGTAGAAGAGTACCCTTGTTTTTAGGAAATACACAATAAAGAATTTAAAAGAAATGGGTCAACAACTTATTCTTAAATGTTTCAGAGGAAAATTCTTTATACTGCACTGCCACTTTTCTGTAATCTTGTGATTGTTTCCAAATGGAAATAAAAAGGATAAATGGAAGGTAAGAAACAGATCTAGTAGAAACTTTGGAGTTAAACTTATATGTAAAAAGAAGTGAGAGAAGAGTGGAATCCAGAATACAGGTGAAGGGACTGACCTTTAACAGGACACTTCCTGACTGGGAGTGGGCAAAATGGCCAACTAGAGGCAGCTTTAGTCTGGCGGTAGATCACAAGGTGAAGAAATTAAGGCACTCAGCATTCCCACTGAGACAGACTGTGAAGATGAACATGAGACAGAGGAAGGAAAAGAACAAAGGATAGATAGGGAACAGACCATACTGGAAGAGCCTGGAGAATAGAAAGGTAAGGTGGACCCCTCCTCCACCTGGTGGACTCTGTGAGCAGTGAAACACATCAAGATCTCTCACCCCACAGGAGAGTCCCACAAAGGACAAAAAGTCTCATCCTTCCTGAGAGAATAGAGAGCAATTTTTGTTCCAGCTGCCTGTGACCACAGCAAATCCCCCATCTTTCTTGGGTTGCTGGACAAACTGCCCCTTGCAGAGGCCTGCTCTCCCTGTGGATGGAGATTTGGAATGTAGGTCTGGTCCAGACAGGCTGGAGGGGCTGTCCCACCTCCTGGTACCAGAAGGGTGAAAGTGCTCTGGATCCTACCTAGCCCTCAGCACAACTGAGGAAGCAAGGGTTACAGAGGTCACTGCCTTTGTCACTGGCAATCATGGTGGGATGAAAAGGAGACAGGCCCTGCCCCTGCCAATGTGTTTGTTGGGAACTTCTGCATTATGTGACCCAGGGAATTGAGTGCACTCCACCCCCTGCTGTGGAGGTAATAGTGGCTTGGCTGCACTGACTCTGGCATGGTGGGGTCTCTTCTGAGTCTTTCTTCTGCTATGGGGGAGCTCTCTTGACCTGCTGGAGTGGCTCTGTCTGGCATCTGTGCCCAGTGGGCCCTTCCTGGAGGTTCGACCCTTAATTGCCCTCCTGCCTACTTGGAGATGAACAGGCCTAGCCTTGGGTGACCCCACTCTGGAAAGATCAGAGAGGCTGGTGGCAGGCCCAAGGGCTCCATTCCTTAATCTCAGGCAAAGTTCCTGGACTATTGAATCTGTTTTAGCTAGGACTTTTGATGATAACCACTAACTTTTGAATCTGTCTGTGGGTGGGACTGAAACTGTGGCTGGGATAGTTCGATAAGCCGCATACTCCCTACCCCAACATCAAGCAAAAGTTGCTTCAAATCTGCTCCTGCTGAGACTTCAGGGTAAACCTCAGCTTTCTGAATCTGAGTACGGTTGCAGCAAGTACTTGGGCTGGAATAGTAAGGTAGGCCAACTGTGAGTCACCCCCAGCTTAGAAGTGTCTTCTAGAGGTCCTGCCTCCAGCCCCACCACACTTGGTTTTGAGAAGGCAAGGCCCATCCCTAGGGGCCCCTCTTGCACTGCAGCCCTGAAAGTGAGCTTTTGTAAGGCTGTATGCAAGAAAGGCCGCATGTATAAGTGACCACACATCTGAACAGACAGTGCTGAAGAGGAGTGACAAGCATCTGGAACTGATTTCAGCATGCCAGCTTTGATTTCCAAATAGGTCTACTGGCTGCTGCCTAAGGGACTCCAACTAGATTACCTCTCAGTAAAAAGGTAGTGATAATTTAACATTCTAACTTAAAAAAATTAATAAATATATAAATGAACTGAAAATACATATGGAGAAGAATAAGTAGAAGAACCCTGGCAACATGAAAAATCAGAACAGATCAACTCCCCCAACAAATTACAAGGGTGATACAGAGGAAAATATCATTCATAGAGAAATTGTTGAAATGGCAGAAATAGAATTCAGAATATGGATGGCAGCAGATAAGATGAATGGAATTGAGGAGAAGATGGAAAAAGAAATCTAGAAAGAAGTCCCAAAACTGTCTCAAGAAATTAGTGAAATTACAGACAACATCACCAAGGGTCTAGACATAACTAGAAAGGATATAGCAGAGCTTAAGGAATTGAAAGAGGCATTCAAGGAGATTCAAAACACAGTAGAGAGTTTCAACAACAGACTAGAACATGAAGAAAGTATCTCAGAAATTCAAGACAAGACTTTCGAACTAACCCATTCATTAAAAGAGGTAGAAAAGAGAACAAAAGCAAAAGTTTCTCTGAAAGAGTAATAGGACCACTCCAAAAGATCAAACATTAAAATCATAGGGATTCTTGAAAGAGAAGAGTGTCCTAATAGCATGAAAGCTCTACTTCAAGACACCCTGGTAAAGTATTGCAAAAGACCCACAAACCAAGACACTAGATAGTTTCAGAACCCTAGCACAATTCAGTTCAAACAAAGCATCTCCTAGACACGTTGTAATTAACTTGGCCAAAGTCAAAATGAAAGAGAAAATGCTGCAAACAGCCAGGCTTAAGGAACTTCTTACAGGTGAAAAATATCAGAGTGACCATAGACTTTTCAGCTGAAACTTTTCAAGCTAGAAGAGAGTAGTTATCTGTCTTTAACATTTTAAACAAAATGCCTTTGTATACACCAATAACAGCCAAGATGAGAAGCTAATCAAGGACATGATCCCCTTCACAGTAGTTTCAAAGAAAATGAAATACTTAAGAATATAACTAACAAACAAGGTGAAGGACCTCTATAAAGAAAATTATGTAACCCTAAGAAATGAAATAGCAGAAGATATTAACAAATGGAAGAACATACCATGCTCATGGCTGGGAAGAATCAACATTGTTAAAATGTCTATACTTCCCAAAGCAATGTACAGTTTCAGCTTTCAAGACTTGGAAAAAATAATTCTGCGCTTTGTATGGAGTCAGAAAAAACTCCATACAGCTAAGGCAGTTCTTAGCAATAAAACCAAATCCAGGGACATCAGCCTACCAGACTTTAGGCTGCACAAGGCCATCGTGATCAAAACAGCATGGTATTGGCACAAAAATAGAGGCATAGACATCTGGAACTTAATAGAAAAACAGGAGCTGAAACTAATATCTTACAGTCATCTAATCTTTAATAAACCAAACAAAAACACACACTGGGGGAACAAATTCCTATGCAATAAATGGTGCTGGGAGAACTGGATATCCACATGTAAAAGACTGAAACTGGACCCACACCTTTCTCCACTCACAAAAATTGATTCAAGATGGATAAAAGCCCTAAATTTAAGGCAAAAAATGATAAAAATCCTCAAGGAAATCATGGGAAAAGCACTTGAAGATATTGGCCTGGGGAAAGACTTTATGAAGACGACTTCCATAGCAACTGCTACAACAACAAATGTAAACAAATGGGCCTTTATTAGACTGAAAAGCTTCTATACAGCTAAGGAGATAACCAAAGCTAATAGACAACCTACACAATGGGAAGACATTTGCATACTTTGAATCAGACAAAAGCTTGATAACTAGGATCTACCAAGAACTCAAATTAATTAACATGAAAATAGCCAACAATCCCTTATATCAATGGGCAAGAGAGATGAATAGAAACTTCTCTAAAGAAGACAGATGAATGTCTAACAAACATATGAAAAAATCCTCATCATCCCTAATTATTAGAGAAATGCAAATTAAAACCAACCAGAGATATCATCTAACACTAGCAAGAATGGCCCACATCACAAAATCTCAAAGCTGCAGATGCTGGCATGAATGTGGAGAGAAGGGAACACTGTTACACTGCTGGTGGTTCTGCAAACTAACATAACCTTTTTGGAAGGAAGGATAGAGAACCCTCAAAGCACTCAAACTAGACCTCCCATTTGATCCTGCAATCCCATTACTGGGCATCTACCCAGAAGGAAAAAAAAAAATCCTTTTACCATAAGGACACCTTCAGTAGACTGTTTATTGTGGCTCCATTTACAATCGCCAAAATGTGGAAACAGCCTAAATGCCCACCGACCCAGGAATGGATTAACAAGCTGTGGTATATGTATAGCATGGAATACTATTCAGCCATTAAAAAAGATGGAGGCTTTACATCTTTTGTATTAACCTGGACAGAAGTAGAACACATTACTCTTAGTAAAGCACCACAAGGACGGAGAAACAAGAATCCTATATACTCAATTCTAATATGAGGACAATTAATGACCTAGTACATGGTGGGGGTGGGGGAAGGGGAGAGTAGAGTGAGGGAAGGAGGGAGGAGCCTGGGGAGTCACGGTGTGTGACATACCTTTTGGGGGCAGGACATAATTATACGAGGAACTTTATGTACAAATGCAATCAATGTAACCTGGTTCAAAAAATTAGAAAAAAAAAAAAGAATAGGTTATTCACCCTATAAAATACTATATCACAGGAATCCTCTCATTTTAAGAAATTTACCAGGGACCCTGAGAGAACTGGAAGAAACAAAACTTATTAACTTACTAACGAAATAATGTCACTGGGGAAAATAATGAAAAAAAGATTTCAGAATGAGTGAATGATAGAAATCTTGTTAGTTTATCACCCCTAGTCCATACCCATTCTCCAGGTAACCTGGTGTGGATTCATGATTGGAGCCTGAACCCACTGAAACCCTGGTGAAAAGGCCCCTACTTGGTGATCCTGTCTATACCAACATCAGTGAAGGTGAATGGCATTCCTGCCTGAATACATCACTCATGTGTGGAACCATTCAGCAATGGGGACACCCAGAGCATCCCTACCATCTTACCCTGAAAAAACAGACTATAGCCCTGCTCCAGTCACATATCAGGAGCTGACTGGTCTAGGCAAGGCAGAAGCTTGAGAATGAATAGCAGTGGCGTGGGACTGATTATTGATACTTTGCTTTGGACTTTTTCACCTTCCTTAATCTTAGGGGCAAGACATGATGATGGTTGTGAAAAATATATCCAAAAGGTAGCACAAACTAGACAAACTCTCAAAATTGTGTTATTGGTTTACTTTTATTATGAATATCCAGGAAATCCTGAAGGTACTTGCATATATTATAACACCCAATATCAGATATGTGTGCCCCCCAGAGGGTAAGCTGTTTGCTACAATCCTTCTGAACCCCCAGAGCAAACTGAATTTGCTATGTGGTATACTGATATCCCTAGAAAGACAGTAACTCGAGTTGTAACAGAAGGAATACCTAAACAAAAAAATTATTAATAATAATTTTGCAATATATACAGACATGTGTCTTTTTATATTCACAATAACTATAAGTTTTCCATGTAGAAACACTATATATTTCTGAAGAATTATTGCTATGTATTTCATATTTCGTGTTGTCATATTAATTCTCTAATTGTTAATGGTATACAATGGATATTTGTATATTGATCTTAACAAAATAATAGAATAATGGCAAATATTAAAAAAACACACTCTGTTGGTAAGGACATCTTTGGCCTTCAGGGGGCTGTAGGGTCACATGCTGATTTTGTGAAAAAAGGTCACATCCTTTTTTTGCTTATGGTTATCTGTGCTGTCAGATATCACAAAAAAGTATGCATGGACCTTGTATGTATACATTTATTCATTTATTTTGCTCATCAGCTTTCATTAGTGTTTGTGTATTTAATGTGTGGCCCAAGACAACTCTTACCCTTCCAATATTCAGCAGAGAAGAAAAAAAAAAAAAGGTTGGACATCCCTGAAACCATTAGAAACTTATAGGAAAAAATTTATGGCCTCGCAAAGTTTATGTAACAAATCTCACCTAAATTTATGTCTTAGTTCAGTGCATTGAGGCATAAGTGTAATGCCTGGTTTCATGTCTTTGGAAATGCAAATATAGAGTTGACTAACCACAATTGTTTAGAGCAATGAAGCAAGTAATCAAGAGATTATTAAATCTAAACTGGGGGAGAAAAGATATTTTAAAAGCTGACAAATAAAAAAAAAATCATATCAATCTGTGTACACACAAAAAAGTTGGATAACAGTGTGGAGGATTATGTAGAGAATTAAGTATATTCCTACATAGTTTCACAATGTAAAATGTCACAATCCTTTGGAGAGTAGGCTCTCTCAAAGAAATGAACTCAAGTAATTTAACATACAGTTGTCATATTCTACTCAGCAATCCCAATTCTAGTTTATATATATATATATGTATTTATAAATGTATATATACACATATGTATATGTATTTATAAATGTATATATATATGTGTACACATGCACAAAATAAATGAAAAGATAAGTCCATACAAAACATAGATTTTTGTTTCTAGAAGTGTACTTCATCATAAAAAAGATAATTAAAATACCCATTTGCTGGTATGTAAAGAAAACATGTTATATCCAAACAATATATTAAATTTGAAGGTAATATGCAGTGAATGCATCCAAACACAAAAGGCCATATATTATATGATTCCATTTATATGAAAAAATGAAGAGAAAGTAAATCTACAGGGGCAAAAAATATATTAGCAAGGCTTAGATAGGGTTCAGGTGGATGATCTAATGAGGAGTGGTAGCTAAGGAACACTGGGATTCTTTATGAGGTGTATTTATTTATTTTGGTTTTTGTAATCTTTATTTATTTGTGAAATATTGGCAAATACCTGTAACTATATTGAAATTTATTTTTGTAATATTGGCAAATATCTGTAACTATACTAATATCAGGGAAATGGACACTAAGTGTGTTCATGTATGGTATGTAAAATTTATCTTAATAAAACCATTACAAACAAATAAAACAAATGTAAGGGGCAATAAAAGAAAGAATATCTTGAGTTGATTATATCCTTACTCCAAGCTGAGCCTATTTCTGATGTTTAGTTCCTCCCCTTAGCAAAGGGAAGGGTATTTTTAGCATTCTGTAGAACAAAGCTCGCTACAGCAGAGAGGCTAGAGAGTGTCTTTGGGATAGGCACACAGTTTGGCGGCTTCATTTTGTTCTAAAAGCAGGCCTCTGCTCTGGGTTCCCAGGCTCAGTAAAGCTGTTCATACATGCGGTTTGCCTTCCCTGGCTATACGTCTCACCAGATAGGCAGCACTGGTGGCTCATAGACCCTGTCCCTCTGACACCCACTCAGGACAATTGTTGCCTTGGCTAAATTGTGACATAAAGGACAATCCTCCTTGAAGTTGCCTCAGGGGGACCTAGACTGCCAGAAATGAGAAAACATTAGTGGGTTGATGATGGGGTGTTCTGGTGCATTGGAGACAACTTGCTAACTCTACCTGCATGACAGCCTAAGAATTCTGGAATCCTGTGGCTTTAAAACTTCCACAGGTGCCTGCATCACAAAGTGGTGTAAAGCATTCTTTTCCTTTAGTTGGTGAAGTTCAGGAAAGGACAGAGCAGACATGTTTAATCCACATGTCTTAGATGTTCCAGCTGTGATTTTTGACAATGGTTCAGGGCTCTGTAAAGTAGGCTTTTCCGGAGAGAGTGGACCTCGTCATATCATCAACTCTGTCGTGGGGCATCCTAAAGGTGACATTCCTTCAGAAAGAGCCAATGAGGTGAAGCACTTTGTGGGAGAAGCCCAGGGCAAGTATGAGACATTATCTCTGCACTACCCCATTGAACGTGGACTGATAATAGGATGGGATGACATGGAGAAACTCTGGCAACACCTTTTTGAGTGCCGCCTGGGAGTAAAATCCTGTGACCAACCTGTACTCATGACGGAGCCCTCCTTGAACCCAAGAGAGACTCGAGAGAAGCTTGCCGAAATGATGTTTGAGAACTTTAATGTGCCTGCTTTCTACCTGTCCAACCATGCCGTGGTAGCTCTCTATTCCTCTGCCTGCATCACAGGCCTGGTGGTAGACAGTGGACATGGAGTCACCTGCACTGTCCCCATCTTTGAGGGTTATGCCCTGCCTCATGCAGTCACCAAGCTCTATGTGGCAGGGAGGGACATCACGGAGCATCTCACCCAGCAACTGTTTGCTAGGGGGTATACCTTTCCTTGCATGTTTAACAAGGCCTTGGTGAATGACATTAAAGAGAAGCTGTGCTACATTGCCTTGGAGCCAGAGAAAGAGCTGTGCAAGAAGCCTGAGGAAGTCTTTCGAGAATACAGACTTCCTGATGGGAATGTCATCCACATTGGGCATGAGTTATTCCAGGCACCAGAGGTTCTCTTTGCACCTGACCAGCTAGGCATCCAAAGTCCAGGACTCTCAAAAATGGTCTGCAACAGCATCATGAAATGTGCCACTGACATCCAGAAAAAACTTTTTGGAGAGATTGTAATGTCTGGGGGCACCTCTCTCTTTCCTGGCCTGGAGGAAAGGCTCATGAAAGAACTGGATCAACTGGCTTCCATAGGGACCCCCATCAAGATCACGGCTTCTTCTGATAGATGTTTCTCTGCATGGATTGGTGCATCCATAATGACCTCTGTGAGTATTTTCAAGCAGATGTGGGTCACTTCTGAAGATTTCAAGGAGTTTGGGGCCTCTGTGGTTCAGAGAAGGTGCTTTTAAAGATTCCTAAGCACAGGGATGACTCAAAGTGTCAGACTGCAGGAGTACCATTGGAAAGTTGCAGGGTTTCTTGGCCTTCAGTGTGATGTCCAATAAAAGGCTTTTGACATTGAAGGTTTCAATTTATTTTTGGTAATACTAGAATTTCTGATTAATGTTATCAATATTTAAGTGATTGTAGTTTCTCTTCTTGTTCTATGGGCCCCTTAAGTTGTTTTCTCCTTAATCAAGCTTGATTTGGGGAGGTTTCTCAGAATCAATGTGTTAAGGGGTCAAATAAGGGGAAAGAAATGAAGAGGAAACAGGAAGGTTAGGCCATTCCTACAGCTCAACAACACTTTCACTGAGTTGGCCTAGAGTCAGAACAATCAGGTTCTTGCTCCACTATTATGAGATCAAAAAGCTAAATAAAATGGAGAGAAGAGTTGAGCACAAAGATTATCATTTTTTAAGGTTCTTCTAAGCTCAGGGCCCTTGCTCTCATTTAGAGCAGTAAGAAACAATACCTCTAATTGAAAGGATTATATTATAAATTTCAGCCTGAATGACATAAAACCATTTATCAAAACACTTAATATTTTAAACATCTTTCCAACTCTGTGTTTACTTCTATCACACTGCTAGCCTAAATATACCCATGAAAGTTGTAAAACACTGTACATCACTATAAATTAGGCCTTTTACTTTTTATATTTGAGTACATTGGTTTAGCAGCAATTAATTGGGAATTCCAACCAGTACTCATGATGTATGAGTAATTTTATATTATATCATTTTTATTATATAGTTTGATATTATTAATTTATAGTCAAGAGTTTTAAATGTGGGGCAGAACAAGATGGCAGACCAGAAAGAACATTTGGCCAAATGCTCCTAGTGCAACTGAGAAACAGAAGAAAGCCAAGTTATGCCTGGTGAGTCCTTGCCTGAAGCTGTGGCTTCAGTGTGCAGCAAGGTGGCAAGGGGATGGATACAGTACATGATCCAGTGCAGTAAGTTATGACAACAGACCAGATGAGCGGGAGTGACCAGCCTCTCCCTGGAGGTCCGGGATGGGAGGAAGTCCTTTGAGAGAAAAATCTGAAAGAGGGGGCACATCTAAACAGTATACAGCAGCCAGTTGTGAGGGCTGATTTGAGCAGATTTTGCACCAGTTTGGTGGTGGCAGAGAAGGTTGTACTTGGAAGGTCTTAGCAGCCAGGGGATGGCCATTGTGGGAAGTTTGAGAGAAGGTCCAAAGGGCAGGCCTTGTATAGGGACACAACTTTCTTTGTTTTGCCTGCTTGGATTGGACCTCCACTCAGGGACTCTTGTACCCCATGGGAACTGTTGTCTAGGGGCAAGGTGAGACCTGCCTCTGAAGGATTCTGGATAGCTTTGAGATCCTAACCCAGCAGGGCCTGATGCTGAGGAAATAATCAGGGGATCACTGCAGATAATTAAGTCAGGAAAGAGGGCTATACCTGGGAACTAAAGAGTCCAGGAATAATCCACATGTCTGTGGAAAACAATATTTTTGACAAGAATACTAGCCATTCAGTGAGGGAAAGAATGACTTCAATAAATGGTTAGCCACTGGAAATGAAAAAATAGGATAGCTGTATTCAAAAGAATGAAGTTGGAAACATAAAAATAAAAACATCATGAATTACATAGATAGAAGTACAAAACTCTTAGAAGAAAACATAGGAGTACATATTTAAAATTTTGGATTTTATAATGAATTCTTAGATATGACAAATAAATATGAACATCACATTATAACATAAATAGATTAAACTACATCAAAATGTAAGACTTTTGTAATTTAAAGGACACTACAATGAAAGTGAAAATACAATTCAAACATAGAAGAATGTTCTTGCATATCATGTATCTAATTAAGGCTATAATCCTGAATATGTAATAAGAAAACTTACAATTGAATAATGAAAAATGCAACCCAATTAAATAATAATTGAAGTGGTCAAAGGCTCTGTAGAGCTATTTTTCCAAAGAAGATATTCAAATATCCAATAAGCACATAAACAAATTTTCTCCATTTGATATAAATGAAAACCACAGAGAGATACTACAGAATACTTTATACACAACAGGATGCCTAGAATCAAAAAGTTGGATAACACTCCTCAGGAAATACTTTGAACTGTTCTACACATTGACCATCACAATGGACTGCTAGCAAAGTAAGTGCTCATAAACTAAAGGACAAAACTTAGCTTCCACAATGATGCAAAAGATAAAACTAAGCAATGAACTTTCACAAAATAAGATGCATAGAACACCACCACACTTATGAATTCTCTCAGTGAATGTTAACAGCTTGAATTCCCCACTGAAGAGGCATAGACTGGCTGGTTAGATTAAAAAACACAAGCCATCCCTTTGCTGTCTTCAGGAAACACACCCAGGATCAAAGGAGAAATTAAAACTCAAGAGTTAAGGGTTCCCTTTGCTGTCTTCAGGAAACACACCCAGCCTCAAAGGAGAAATTAAAACTCAGAGTTAATGGAAGACAATTTTCCAGGCAAATGGAATTCAGAAGAAAAGAGTAGATGTGATTTTATTTTCAGATACTAATGAATTTAAAGCAACCACAGTAAAAAAAAAAAAAAAAAAAAAAAAAAAAAAAAAAAAAAAAAATGGCCACAGTTTTTTTTGTGAGGGGACAAATAAAAAAACCAAACAAAAGAATATTAAAAATTTTTAAAC